>ONZH01022758.1:0-31249 GCA_900303285.1 Rhinella marina
GCGTCAGATGGGAGGATTGTTTCAGCTTTGTGCACAGGGCCTGTTGATATCTATTCACTCTCATACTCCTTTCCTCTGCAGGGATGAGAGTGGAAAGGTTCTGCTTGTACGTGGTCCAGGAGAGTGAACACCCAGTAACGGTGTTTGAAAAAATTCTTCTAACGCGAGGGTCACGGATAGGCAGCCTAACATGAAGTCTGCCATGTGCGCCCAGAGTCCCAACACGCAAGAATTCCCTCTCCTCACTGGCCTGACTCTCCATTTCCAAGTCCTCCTCTTTCAGCCCATACACGCTCAAGAGTTAAGAGGACTGAGCACTGGTACCCTCTTCTGTTCTCGCAGACATTCTCCTCCTCTTCCTCCTTATCCTCATCCCCCACCTCCGATATGCGCTGAGAAACAGACCGGAGGGTGCTCTGGCTATCAAGCGACTTATCTTACTCCACCGTCTCTTGTGACAAGCGCAAAGCATCCGACTTGATGTTGAGCAATGAGTTTTTCAACAGGCAAAGCAGCGGAATGGTGAGGCTGATAATGGCGGCATCGCCGCTGACCATCTGTGTTGACTCCTCAAAGTTGCTCAACACCTGGCAGATATCAGACATCCACGTCCACTCCTCATTGTAGACTTGAGGAATCTGACTGACCTGACTACCAGTTCTGGTGGAAGTTGACATCGGGCAGTCTACAATCGCTCTGCGCTGCTGGTAAACTCTGGATAACATGTTTAATGTCGAATTCCATCTCTTGGGCATGTCGCACAACAGTCGGTGAGCGGGAAGTTGTAGGCGGCGCTGCGCTACCCTGAGAGTGGCAGCATCTGTGGTCGACTTGCGGAAATGCGCACAGATGCGGCGCACCTTGGTGAGCAAATCAGACAGATTGGGGTATGTCTTGAGGAACCGCTGAACTATTAATTGAACACGTGGGCCAGGCATGGCACATGTGTCAGTCTGCTGAGTTGCAGAGCCGCCACCAGGTTACGCCCGTTGTCACACACAACCATGCCTGGCTTGAGGTTCCGTGATGCCCTGTAACAGCTCTTGGGCGGTGTGCCTTTTGTCACCTAATCTCAGCAGTTTGAGCACCGCCTGCTGGCGCTTACCCACGGCACTGCTGCTGCGCCTAGAGCTACCGACTGAAGGCGCCGTGCCCACGGATGGTAATTCGGTGGAGGAGGAGGAGGGGTCGGAGGAGGAGGCATAGTACGTCTGAGAGACCGTGACCGAGGTAGTCCCCACAATCCTCGGTGTGGGCAGTACATGAGCTGCCCCATGGTCAGTCTCGGTCCCAGCCTCCACCAAGTTAACCCAATGTGACGTCAGTGAGATATAGTGCCCCTGCCCGGCAGCACTTGTCCATGTGTCCGTGGTTAGGTGGACCTTCTCAGAAACAGTGTTGGTCAGGGCACAGATGATGTTCTCTGACGTGCTGGTGTAGGGCTGGGACGGCACATCGGGAAAAATAGTGGCGGCTGGGGACCGAATACCGAGGGGCATCCACCGTCATGAGGTTGCGAAAGGCCTCGGTCTCTACCAGCCTATAGGGCAGCATCTCCAGGCTCAGCAATTTGGAGATGTGGACGTTGAGGGCTTGGGCATGTGGGTGGGTGGAACTGTATTTCCTCTTGTGCTCCAACGTCTGCTGTAAAGATAGCTGAACGCTGAGCTGGGACACATTGGTGGACGCTGTGGAGGATCGTGGAGGCGAAGGCGTGGTTTTCTGGCGGGAGGCACTCGTGCCGGGGTCCTTGGCAGGGGGTTGACTAGCAGAGGCAGCGAGTGACACAGGGGAAGGAGCAGTGGTGTGACCCACAGGAGGTGAATGGCCTTGGTTCCATTGAGTGGGGTGTTTAGCACTCATATGCCTGCGCATGCTGGTGGTTGTTAGGCTAGTAGTGGTGGCACCCCTGCTGATCCTGGTGTGGCACAGGTTGCACACCACAGTCCGTCGGTCATCCTCACTTTCTTTAAAGAACCTCCAGACTTGCGAACATCTAGGCCTCGCCACGGGAGCTTCATTACGTGAAACAGTTGCTGCTGATGCACCAGCTCTGGCCTTGGTTCTCCCTCTGGCCACACCACTGCCTCTTCCAACCTGTTCTGGTGCAGCACTCGCCTCCGCCTCAGAAGCACTGTCTTCACTCGGCTTATCAACCCAGCTTGGGTCAGTCACCTCGTCATCCTCTGATTCCTCATTCTGCTCCCCCCTCGGACTTCCTGACCTGACAACAACTTCACCACTGTCTGACAACCGTGTCTCCTCATCGTCCGACACCTTTACAAACTTCTTTCACTAAGTCAACATTGTCATCATCATCATCATCACCCACAGACTGTGACAGTTGGAAAACTTGGGCATCGGGAACGAGGTCAGCAGCAACCTGAGAAATAGTTTGTGACTCTGGGAAGGGTCCAGAAAACAGTTCCTCAGAGTATGCCGGATCGCATTCCAAATTTTCCTGGGAGGAGGCAGACTGGGGGGAAGGAGGTTGAGGTGGAGGAGCCAGAGGAGTTCTCCTTTGGGTAACGTGGGTGGACTGCGTGGAAGACTGACTGGTGGACAAATTACTTGAAGCATTGTCCGCAATCCACGACATCAGCTGTTCGCACTGTTGTGGTTTCAACAGTCCTCTACCACGTGTACCTGTAAGTTGAGACATGAAGCTAGGGAGTGTAGCTCTGTGGCGTTTCCCTGATCCCTAATCAGCAGGTACTGTTCTCACCCTGCCCAGGACCACGACCTCTTCCCCCTGCAGTAATTGAATGCCCACACCCTCGTCCCTTAGCCCTGGGGTTCAACATTTTCTGTATATAAGTGTATTATATAAAAAATAAAAAATAAATGGGCCTGCTGTACGGAAACCCACAAACTTGTTCAATCTGAACAAGAAAATATATAGGTGGATAAGTTAGAGCAAAATTACGTATGTTATTACGTACCGTGCAGTATGGAGCAATTACAAGGAAACTATTAGATTAGGCAGACTTGGCCTGCTTAATTGCAACCCAGACAAATTTCGCACAGAGATTTTTGTAATGTAGCTGTATAAGTGAGAGCAAAAGACCTTTTTTTTACTGACATGACGTACAGAATGGGTCACCTGGACAGAAAATACGGATTGTGCTTTGTATATAGGTGGATAAGTTAGAGCAAAATTACGTATGTTATTACGTACCGTGAAGTATGGAGCAATTACATGGACACTATTAGATTAGGCAGACTTGGTCTGCTTAATTGCAACCCAGACAAATGTCGCACAGAGATATTTGTAATGTAGCTGTATAAGTGAGAGCAAAAGACCTCTTTTTACTGACGTGATGTACAGAATGGGTAACCTGGACAGAAAATACGGATTATGCTGACTGAACAGCTGAACTGTGACACACAGAATGGTTACACACAGCTGTGTGAAATGGATTTGTATCACTGAGATAAAACAACAAAAAATTTTTTTTTGTATATTTTTTTTTTAATTTTTTTATATATATATATTTTTTTAACGTGCCGTGCAGAAACTATCAGAGAGCAAACTCAGCCCCTGATGATGGTGGCTATTTTGACTGCAACCCAGACAAATGTCGAACAGAGATTTTTGTAATGTAGCTGTATCAGTGAAAGCAAAAAACGTATTTGATTACGTGACGTACAGTATGGGTCACCTGGACAGAAAATACGGATTGTGGTTTGTGGTGAGTAGACAGCTGAACTGTGACACACAGAATGGGTCCACACTGCTGTATGAAATGAATTTGTATCACTGCGATAAAACAATAACAAAAAAAGTGTTATATATGGCGATAGCTGCACTACTAGTGCCAGCCAGCCAGCCCAGCCAGGAGACAAAAAAGAAATGTCTTGTAGCCCTTAGAAGGGCTGTTGGGTTCTTTTGAGAACGCAGCAGCTCTGTCCGTAACGACATCCAGACAGCATCTGAGCCGAGCACCGCGGGCAGTCACTAGTATATTCCAGGGTCACCTGATCAGGCCAGCCAACCCCTGCTATCGACATGTAAGGGCCCCACGTGATGCTGGGTGTACCGCAGAGTCTCCTGGCTTGTGATTGGCTGAGTTTATAGGCGCCAAAAATGCACAATGCGGAAGATGCCATTTCCTCGAGCATGGCGAGATACTCCTCCGAGCAGTGAGCACTTACGAGTACCGTAATACTCGAAAGAGCACCAAGCTCGGTCGAGCATGCTCGCTCATCTCTAAAGGTGAACGGATGGACTCTACATGCCTGGTTCCCACCGTGACGCATGGAGGAGGAGGTGTGATGGTGTGGGGGTGCTTTGCTGGTGACACTGTTGGGGATTTATTCAAAATTGAAGGCATACTGAACCAGCAAGGCTACCACAGCATCTTGCAGTGGCATGCTATACCATCCGGTTTGCGTTTAATTGGACCATCATTTATTTATCAACAGGACAATGACCCAAAACACACCTCCAGGCTGTGTAAGGGCTATTTGACCAAGAAAAAGAGTGATGGGGTGCTACGCCAGATGACTTGGCCTCCAAAGTCACCAGACCTGAACCCGATCGAGATGGTTTATGGTGAGCTGGACCGCAGAGTGAAGGCAAAAGGGCCAACAAGTGCTAAGCATCTCTGGGAACTCCTTCAAGACTGTTGGAATACCATTTCAGGTGACTACCTCTTGAAGCTCATCAAGAGAATGCCAAGAGTGTGCAAAGCAGTAATCAAAGCAAAAGGTGGCTACTTTGAAGAACCTAGAATATAAGACATATTTACAGTTGTTTTACACTTTTTTGTTAAGTATATAATTCCACATGTGTTAATTCATAGTTTTGATGCCTTCAGTGTGAATCTACAATTTTCATAGTCATGAAAATACAGAAAACTCTTTGAATGAGAAGGTGTGTCCAAACTTTTGGTCTGTATTGTACGTATATAAGGGAATATGGCTTCCTCTGTGAACCTAGCACTCCCGCCCACCTGCCTGGAGCTTTTAATCAGGAAACTAGCTGGATGTTCCTTTAATTCAGTGTCTTGCAGGTTGTTGTAGGATGCAAGCCTGTGTTAAAGTAGGTCCCGTCTGTTAGAAGCCACCTTGTCGTTTGGTAGATGGGCCCAGCATATTCATGATCATAAATATGCGCTAAGAGCTTCTACTTTATCTCATAGTAAGTATAGCAGTCATGCATTTTACTTTTTTCACATATTCACCATATCTGTATCTTAGTGCATACAGAGTGCTGCTACTTTTCTGTATTGTATATTTAATAGCCATGGTAGCTTGCACCTGTCCTTCACCTATTTACTCATTTTGGAGGTGCTTGTTCATTTTCTGTGTATTTATATGTTGTAAAGGATCGATCTCTCTCAGGGTATCGCCATCACAAACTTCTTCCCACACACGGGGGTTTTCAAGTCCAACACAGCTTTATTTTTGCTCTTCAGCACAAAACAAACAAAGCAAAACAAACACCTGCCTGGCTGGGCTCTGACTAACACAGGTTCTCTAGCTCACCTAGAAAAAACGCTGTTCACACAAAGCTTTTAGATGCGGCTTCCTCAGCCGTACGGTCCAGCAGCCTCCTGGCTGTGACTTCACTAGCACCTTTGGGGGGAGATGGCCCAGTAGTCCTCCTGACTCTGACCGTGCGACCCTCTAACCATAGGCGTCGCTGGGCCCCCCAAACTTTAGGCTATACCAAGCCTTGTGGCCCCTCAGCCCTCCTGGCTGAGACCACACAGAGCCTACGCAGGCTGCAAACCTTCATGCTTCCTCAGCCTTTCTCTTTCCCAGGCTTCCTCAGCCTTGTGGCCCCCCAGCCCTCCTGGCTGGGACCACACTGACCCTTTCCAGGTCTGTTCCCTGGGGCCCTCTCTCTAACTCTCATACACAGAGGGAAGTTTTATCCCTCCGTGATTACACTAGCAGGCCTCACTTGCAATCTGTCAACTTACCGCAACACCTGTAGTGGAAGGGTGTGGACTGGAAGACTCCCATTACCAACCCGTCTCCAAGTCCTAGAAATCCGGCCCATGTCACTTTAAACAATGCTCCAGCAAGCTATGCCTTACTGAAGAAGCACCATTTCAGGATTTCAGTTATCTCACCCAGCTAAGCTGAACAACTGGGTGAGATACACACCCCCACCACACATCTACCGTGAACTTTACTATACACATCACCACAATGTATATAGAGGAATATGGCTTCCTCTGTGAACCTAGCACTCCCGCCCACCTGCCTGGAGCTTTTAATCATAGTAAGTATAGCAGTCATGCATTTTACTTTTTTCACATATTCACCGTATCTGTATGTTAGCGCATACAGGGTGCTGCTACTTTTCTGTATTGTTTATTTAATAGCCATGGTAGCTTGCACCTGTCATTTACCTATTTACTCATTTTGGAGGTGCTTGTTCATTTTCTGTGTATTTATATGTATATAGGGAAATATGGCTTCCTCTGTGAACCTAGCACTCCCACCCACCTGCCTGGAGCTTTTAATAAGGAAACTAGCTGGATGTTCCTTTAATTCAGTGTCTTGCAGGTTGTTGTAGGATGCAAGCCTGTGTAAGAGTAGGTCCTGTCTGTTAGAAGCTACCTTGTCGTTTGGAAGATGGGCCCAACATATTCATGATCATAAATATGCGCTAAGAGCTTCTACTTTATCTCATAGTAAGTATAGCAGTCATGCATTTTACTTTTTCACATATTCACCGTATCTGCATCTTAGTGCATACAGAGTACTGCTACTTTTCTGTATTGTATATTTAATAGCCATGGTAGCTTGCACCTGTCCTTCACCTATTTACTCATTTTAGAGGTGCTTGTTCATTTCTGTGTGTATATATATATATATATATATATATATATATATATATATTGTATATATATTTACACACACACACATACACATATAAATCATTTTTTGCCATGTCTGAAAATGTCAGAACTATTAACCTCTTCAGGACCAAGCCAAATGTCATTTTTGCATTTTCACTTTTCCTTCCTGCCTTCCAAGGACAATAAGTTTTTGATTTTTCCATTCACATAGTTCATAGTTCCATTCACATATTTTGTAATGCCACCATTTAATTTACCATATACAGTACTGGACATATATAGTTTTACTATTTTCAAAAAAACAAAAACCTAGTTGGTTATAATCTGACACCCATAACTTTTTTATATTTCCATCTACAGAGCTATTTGGAGCCTTGGTTTTTGCAGGATGAGATATAGTTTTAATTGACTCCATTTTGCGGTACATATAACTTTGGGATCACTTTTTTATTAACTTTGTTTTAGCAAGGGAGAGACGATCAAAAACAAAAAACTTTCACAACTGAGAGGATAAAAGACTGGGTGTCAGCTGCATTATACACTTTGTTAGCCTGCACCTTATAAACTTCCTACATCTTGACCATATAATTATGCCTAGGTGCAAGAATTTACTGTATTTTTCAACTTACAAGATGCACCAACCCATAAGACGCACATAGGTTTTAGAGGAGGACAATAAGAAAAAAAAATTCATTAGACCTCAAATCAGACCAGCAATCAGACCCCCAATGTTAATAAGACCCTCAATCAGACCTCAGATCAGATTCCTAATGTTAATAGGACCTTCAATCATACCTCCGATTAGACCCGCAATGTTAATAAGACCCAATAAGACCTCAGATCAGGTGCACTATCAGACCACAGCTCAGACCCCAAAGTGATGGACCCCAATCAGACCTTAGATAAGAGCTCCCATATAAATAAGACCCCCATTCAAATGTCAGATGAGACCCCCATATCTCATATCAACCCCTTGCCTCATATCAGCCCCCAGCCACACAGTGCCTTGCGAAAGTATTCTGCCCCCTGAAACTTTTCAACCTTTTGCCACATTTCAGGCTTCAAACAAAAAGATATAACATTTTAAGTTTTTGGTGAAGAATCAACAACAAGTGGGTCACAATTGTGAATTGGAACAAAATTTATTGGATCATTTAAACTTTTTTTGTAATAATAAAACTGAAAAGTTGGGCATGCAAAATTATTCGGCCCATTCACTTTCAGTTCAGAAAACTCACTCCAGAAGTTCATTGAGGATCTCTGAATGTTGTCCTAAATGACTGATGAAGATAAATAGAATCCACCTGTGTGTAATCAAGTCTCCGTATAAATGCACCTGCTCTATGATAGTCTCAGGGTTCTGTTTAAAGCACAGAGAGCATCATGAAGACCAACAAACACACCAGGCAGCTCCGTGATACTGTTGTGGAGAAGTTTAAAGCCGGATTTGCATACCAAAAGATTTCCCAAGCTTTAAACATCCCAAGGAGCACTGTGCAAGTGATCATATTGAAATGGAAGGAGTATCAGACCACTGCAAATCTACCAAGACCCGGCCGTCCCTCTAAACTTTCATCTCAAAAAAGGAGAAGACTAATCAGAGATGCAGCCAAGAGGCCCATGATCAGTCTGGATGAACTGCAGAGATCTACAGCTGAGGTGGGAGAGTCTGTCCATAGGACAACAATCAGTCCAACACTTCACAAATCTGGCCTTTATGGAAGAGTGGCAAGAAGAAAGCCATTTCTCAAAGATATCCATAAAAAGTCTCGTTTACAGTTTGCCACAAGCCACCTGGGAGACACACCAAACATGTGGAAGAAGGTGCTCTGGTCAGATAAAACCAAAATCCAACTTTTTGGAAACAATGCAAAACGATATGTTTGGCGTAAAAGCAACACAGCTCATCAACCTGAACACACCATCCTCACTGTCAAACATGGTGGTGGCAGCATCATGGTTTGGGCCTGCTTTTCATCAGCAGGGACAGGGAAGATGGTTAAAATTGATGGGAAGATGGATGGAGCCAAATACAGGACCATTCTGGATGAAAACCTGTTGGAGTCTGCAAAAGACCTGAGACTAGGACAGAGATTTATCTTCCAACAAGACAATGATCCCAAACATAAAGCAAAATCTACAATGGAATGGTTAAAAAATAAACGTATCCAGGTCTTAGAATGGCCAAGTCAAAGTCCAGACCTGAATCTAATTGACAATATGTGGTAAGAGCTGAAAACTGCTGTTCACAAACGCTCTCCATCCAACCTCAAAGAGCTCGAGCTGTTTTGCAAGGAAGAATGGGCAAGAATTTCAGTCTCTAGATGTGCAAAACTGATAGAGACTTACCTCAAGCGACTTGCAGCTATAATCGCAGCAAAAGGAGGCGCAACAAAGTATTAATGCAAGGGGGCCAAATATTTTGCACGCCCCACTTTTCAGTTTTATTATTACAAAAAAAGTTTAAATGATGCAATAAATTTCGTTCCACTTCACAATTGTGACCCACTTGTTGTTGATTCTTCACTAAAAAATTAAAATCTTATATCTTTTTGTTTGAAGCCTGAAATGTGGCAAAAAGTTGAAAAGTTCCAGGGGGGCCTAATACTTTCGCAAGGCACTGTATATCAGCTCCCAGCCTCAGATCACATAAAATAAAATATCCACTTACGTCTCCTCCTCCAGACGCCACCACTCCTCACCTCCAGCTCTCTCTCTCTTCTGGTTCCTGCTGTTGGCTATGCTGTGACCCGACGCACACACCGCACCCTCCCACTGTGCTCAGCCACAGCATTGCCGAAAGTAGAGAACGGGTGATTACAGGGCCCAAGGAGCACTGCATTCACTGCTTCCCGGTCCTCCGATACTAAAAAGCACTTCTATAGTGGAACCGTTCATTAGTATTCGGCCCAAAAGACGCAGTGACATTTTTCCCCCACTTTGGGAGGAAAAAAGTGTGTCATATGGAGTAAAAAATATGATAAATAACTATTTCTCCCAAATGATGAACTCTGTAATGGGTACAGAAAAAATCAAAATGGCCAAATTGCCTTTTCTGTTGCTGCTTCCTCTCCTAATAATAAAAATGGAGATAATATTTATAACAATTAAAACTACAGTTTGCCCTGCAAAAAAGAGTCCTTACTCTGCTCATTGCAGGATTATCTATCCCTTCTGTGGCCCTTAGCATTCTGACCCTGTCATTCACTGGTGAGTTTATTGAAGTGTCTTGCTTTGGGCCTGTATGGATACCTTCTTTACTAGTATGGTTTTTGCAACTATCTGGTTGTTACAATTCAGCCCTACTATAAGTCCTAGGGGTATCTGAATATTATGAGCCACCATTAGGATTTGGAAAAAGCAACTGCTGTAGATGAAAACCAGTTTTGCCATCTTGCACACAACCTGTATTCTTACAAATGAAAACTTATAAAAATATGTCATAATTATATAGTCCTTTAAATTGACTGAGACCAAACTAGGAGGAGAAAAAATAGTTTTCCGCATCCCTTTATTGCCACAATGGATCAATAAACTCACAAGTGGAATTTGTACTATATAATGTAACCGTAGTATTGTAATTTTTTTAATACCATAAAAAATATATATTGCCATAAAAAATAAAGCCCCACAGTTCAATTAAAAAGTAGCTACTAAATCCACCTGTACAAAAAAAAATAACACATTGTGACACAGATTTACTAATGTGTCTGCCTAAAATCTATGTAAAATGTATAACAAATTTGCACAATTTTGTCCTATTTTCTATATTTTTTCTGACTTGCTATAAAAGGGGGTAGGGCTTATTGGGAAAGAGATTGGGATTCACTGGAAATGGGTGTGGCCTAAGATGTTCCATTTTGCTCCACGCTTCTGGCACAAATTTCTATCTCAAAGTAGGCCAACCAATAGTTGGTAAAGAGCTAGAGAAAAGTGCCCTATCAGGCCCCCCTTATTTAGAGTTGAGAGCAACTCTCTCACCATCTAGAAGACCCACTTTATACTGGATGTACATTAGACAAAAGGCTTAGTCAATTCAATGGGAGTCATATCATGCTTTATTCCTCATGCAGTGTTGTCACAGGGAAATGAACATTAGTCACTTGGCTACTTCACTTGGTGATAACTAGAGATGAGCGAGTAGTGAAATATTCGAAAGTTCGAAATTCGATTCGAATAGACCGCGAAATTCGACTATTCGACCGAATATCGAATCCCATTAAAGTCTATGGGGAAAAAATGCTCGCCACTTGGAAATCTCAATTCGACCACTTGGAGGTCACCAAGTCCACCCTGAAACCTCAGAAAAGGATGCCAACACTGCTGGAATGCAACTGGGACAGCAGGGGAAGCATGTCTGGGTGCATATAACGCGCCCAAGTCGCACTATTACGCCACTATCACAGCCTCTCAACAATACACTCCAAAGACAATGTAACCTCTCTGTAAAGTGAGACCATACAAGGAAACCTTCTTTCCTCTACATTGCCATGGACCCCAAGCCAAACTAGACAAAAAAGAAGATGAAATTCTGCACCCCTTAAAATCACGTTGCCTATGACAACCACAGATGGCATAGGCAAGGGGGAAAGCAAATAGACCCCACCCCTAATTGTCATTGTGTGTGTGTGTGAAATGTGGTCAGACATGTCTTCTTTAAAATGTAAAAACAACTCAAACACATGCAGAAGCCTTAAAATGCCCAAATTGTTGGCGCTAGAGATATCAGTGACCCGACCTGGCCCAGTGTCATGTCTAGCAGGTAAAGCAGTGGGGATGTGGAGGGATGCGTAGGACCGCAAAAGGCAGGAAGAGGCCGTGGGCTGGCCAGAGGCTCATGGAAAATTTTGTGGAGGCCCAAGAGGTGAGACGTCTTAAAAATTGTGTGGAGGCTAAAGAGGTGAGACTTCTTAAAATTATGTGGAGGCCCAAGAGTGAACCTCTTAAAATTATGTGGAGGCCCAAGAGGTGAGACCTCTTAAACATTATGTGGAGGCCCAAGAGGTGAGACCTCTTAAAGATTTTGTGGAGGCCCAAGAGGTGAGACCTCTTAAAGATTTTGTGCAGGCCCAAGAGGTGAGACCTCTTAAAGATTTTGTGGAGGCCCAAGAGGTGAGACCTCTTAAAGATTTTGTGGAGGCCCAAGAGGTGAGACCTCTTAAAGATTTTGTGGAGGCCCAAGAGGTGAGACCTCTTTAAAATTATGTGGAGGCCCAAGAGGTGAGACCTCTTAAACATTATGTGGAGGCCCAAGAGGTGAGACCTCTTAAAGATTTTGTGGAGGCCCAAGAGGTGAGACCTCTTAAAGATTTTGTGGAGGCCCAAGAGGTGAGACCTCTTAAAGATTTTGTGCAGGCCCAAGAGGTGAGACCTCTTAAAGATTTTGTGGAGGCCCAAGAGGTGAGACCTCTTAAAGATTTTGTGGAGGCCCAAGAGGTGAGAACTCTTTAAAATTATGTGGAGGCCCAAGAGGTGACAACTCTTAAACATTTTGTGGAGGCCCAAGAGGTGAGACCTCTTAAAGATTTTGTGCAGGCCCAAGAGGTGAGACCTCTTAAAGATTTTGTGGAGGCCCAAGAGGTGAGACCTCTTAAAGATTTTGTGGAGGCCCAAGAGGTGAGAACTCTTTAAAATTATGTGGAGGCCCAAGAGGTGACAACTCTTAAACATTTTGTGGAGGCCCAAGAGGTGAGACCTCTTAAAAATTATGTGGAGGCCCAAGAGGTGAGACCTCTTAAAGATTTTGTGGAGGCCCAAGAGGTGAGACCTCTTAAACATTTTGTGCAGGCCCAAGAGGTGAGACCTCTTAAACAGTTTTGTGCAGGCCCAAGAGGTGAGACCTCTTAAAAATTATGTGGAGGCCCAAGAGGTGAGACCTGTTAAAAATTATGTGGAGGCCCAAGAGGTGAGACCTGTTAAAAATTATGTGGAGGCCCAAGAGGTGACACCTCTTAAACATTTTGTGGAGGCCCAAGAGGTGAGACCTCTTAAAAATTATGTGGAGGCCCAAGAGGTGAGACCTCTTAAAGATTTTGTGGAGGCCCAAGAGGTGAGACCTCTTAAACATTTTGTGCAGGCCCAAGAGGTGAGACCTCTTAAACAGTTTTGTGCAGGCCCAAGAGGTGAGACCTCTTAAAAATTATGTGGAGGCCCAAGAGGTGAGACCTGTTAAAAATTATGTGGAGGCCCAAGAGGTGAGACCTGTTAAAAATTATGTGGAGGCCCAAGAGGTGAGACCTGTTAAAAATTATGTGGAGGCCCAAGAGGTGAGACCTGTTAAAAATTATATGGAGGCCCAAGAGGTGAGCCATAAATATATAAATTTTTCTTATTTACGGAGCAATTCTACGGCGGTTAAGGAGGAGGAGGTGGAGGAGGAAATGGCACTTCATACAGATGGCACTTCACTTTTGGCTGCTTTCCACTGTTGGAGAAGCAAAGTCCGGGTCAATCCACTTGCTGTTCATTTTGATTAGCGTCAGCCTGTCCGCACTGTCGGTTGACAGGCGGCGCTGAACACCCTTTCTGATAGCACGCTGGCGGCAGGGCAGGCAAGCACCTCCAAGGCGTACAGGGACAGTTCCAGCCACGTGTCCAACTTGGAGACCCAGTAAGTGTAGGACGCCGAGGGATCGGGGAGGACAGGGGTACGGTCTGCCAGGTACTCCCGCAACATCCGCCGATACTTGTCCCTCCTGCTGATAGCGGGCCCCGCAGTGATGGAAGTTGCACGAGGGGGTGCCATGAACGTGTCCCACACCTTGGAGAGTGTTCCCCTGGTGGCTGTGGGCCTGATAGATGTTGTGGGACTCTGGGAGACCCTCTCCTCTCTGCCGCCAGCGATGCTGGGTGGGAAAATCTCCATCATGTTCTGCACGAGTTCCCTCTGGTATTCCAGCAATCGATTCGTCCTCTCCTCTACCGGAATAAAAGAGGAGACGTTATCTTTATACCGGGGGTCCAGGATTGCGAAGACCCAGTACAGTTTGTTCTCCACTATCCGGACAACACGTGTGTCCCGGGAAAAGCAGCCCAGCATGAAGTCAGCCATGTGTGCCAGACTCTGAATAGGCATGACCTCACTGCCCCCACCAGAAGGATCACTTGCCATTTCCTCCTCTTCCTCTTCCGCCTCCTCTCCGCCCCATCCGCGCTGAACCAATGGGACGCACACAGCCTGACTGCTACCCTCGCCGCCAGCATCCTCCTCCTCTTCCACAGCCACCTCCACGTCGTCCTCCTCCTCATCCTCCTCCTCCTGCAACTGCCACCGTGAAGCAGACAAAAGTGTGGTCTGACTGTGTAGCTCCGTTGCGTCTCCTCCTACCCCCGTCTCCTCTGCGTGCAATGCGTTCTCCCTTATTGCGATGAGGGATTCTTTAAGGACGCCTAGGAGCGGGATGGTTACGCTCACTATAGCGTCCTCGCTGCTGACCTTCTTGGTGGACTCCTCAAAGATACGCAGTACATCGCATATGTCTGCCATCCATGGCCACTCGTGGTTGGCAAACTGAGGGAGCTGAGTTGGAGGCACGCGTGGATTCATAATCTGGTACTCCATCAATGCTCTCTGCTGCTCACACACCCTGGCCAACATGGAATAGGTGGAATTCCAGCGAGTCGGCAGGTCGCACAACAGCCGATGTTCAGGCAAATGGAGGCGTTGCTGGAGTTTTTTTAAGCTAGCAGCAGCTACAGTTGACTTCCGAAAGTGAGCGCACAAGCGCCGCACTTTCACCAGTAGCTCTGCCAGGTTGGGGTAAGTCTTTAGAAATTTTTGGACTACCAGATTAAAAACGTGGGCCAGGCATGGTACGTGATTGAGTTCGGCAAGCTCCAGAGCCGCCACCAGGTTACGGCCGTTATCGCACACGACCATGCCTGGTCCTAGCTGCAGCGGCGACAGCCACATCTCCGTCTGCTGCAATATGGCGTCCCTCACTTCTGGGGCGCTGTGCTTCCTGTCGCCCAAGCTGATGAGCTTTAGCACCGCCTGCTGACGTCTCCCCGCGCCAGTGCTGCAACGCTTCCAGCTAGCGGCTGAGGGAGATGTTAAGGCACAGGAGGAGGAGGAGGAGGAGGAGGGGGGTTTATCAGAACCCATGCTGGCAATCTTGGGCGGGGGTGGTAGGTAGGCCGTCTCTGTTTGCGACCCCGTCCCCGCTTCCACTACATTCACCCAGTGTGCCGTCAAAGAGATGTAGCGTCCCTGGCCGCAAGCGCTTGTCCACGAGTCGGTGGTCAAGTGGACCTTTGCGCTGACTGCGTACCTCAGGGCCCGCCTGATGTTACGCGACACGTGCTGGTGCAGGGCGGGGACGGCACTCCGGGAAAAGTAGTGGCGGCTGGGGACGGAATAGCGAGGTGCGGCAGCCGCCATCAGG
The DNA here is from genome assembly GCA_900303285.1 of Rhinella marina. NCBI lineage: Eukaryota > Metazoa > Chordata > Amphibia > Anura > Bufonidae > Rhinella > Rhinella marina. The sequence goes on from ONZH01022758.1 coordinate 15,203, forward strand.
TCGCGGAAGGCCTGCGTCTCCACAAGCCTAAACGGCAACATCTCCAGGGCCAGCAGTTTGGAGATGTGGCAGTTTAAGGCTTGGGCTTGGGGGTGACTCGAGGCGTACTTCCGCCTGCGGTCGAACGCCTGCGAGATGGACAGTTGTTGGGACGAGGAGTGTGAGGGTGCAGGCGAAGAGGCGGGGGAAGGGGAGGCTGAAGGAGAAGGCCCCAAAGTAGCCGAGGCAGAGGCAGATGTGGAGGTGTCCTGGCTGGAGGTCTGGACCGCAGTGGCAGCACACAACAAAGGGGAAGAGGCAGTGGCAGCAGGACCGGGCGCAGTTTGTATTGCGTTTGCTCTCTCCCACTCAGCCCAGTGCTTGACTTCCAAGTGACGCCGCATGCCTGAGGTGGTCAGATTGCTCTTCTCAGAGCCCCTACTCAGTTTTGAGTGGCAGAGTGTGCAAACCGCGCTCAGTTTGTCATCCGCACAAACATTAAAAAATCTCCACACCACAGAAGTACGAGGCCTCGATGGGGGAGCTTCGCGCGACTGCCCGCTGCCGGGAACAGCTTCGGCCGTGCTGGCTGTGGCCTCACTACTCTGTCTGGACTGTCCTCTGCCTGTGGACATCCCTCTGCCTGTGGACATCCCTCTGCCTGTGGACATCCCTCTGCCTGTGGACATCCCTCTGCCTCTGGACATCCCTCTGCCTGTGGACATCCCTCTGTCTGTGGACATCCCTCTGCCTCTTGCTGCCTTTTTCGGTGCTGCGCAGACCACCACCTCTCCACTGCTTTCCCCGCTGGACATCACCCCTGGCCAAGTGGGGTCGGTCATTTCGTCATCCACCACCTCCTCTTCCTCACTCTGCTCCTCCTCCTGCCCACTGGACATTCCAACAGCCTCCCTTGATGGCAACTGCGTCTCATCATCATCATCGCTCATGATAACAGATGCTGGTTCAGGGTCCACATCAGCAGGAGATGGCGAAAACTCAAGTGTTTGGGCATCACTACAAACAAATTCCTCTGCTAGCTCCTGGGATTCTTCCGGCACATCTGAAAAAGGACCCGAAAAGAGCTCCTGGGAGGGGTCAAGGGTGGGATGACTCTGTTGGCCAGGTGTGGAGGAAGGAGGGTCAGAGTGAGACTGTGTGGATGACTGGCTGGTGGACAACTGTGTGGAAGCGCTATCGGCTATCCATTGCACCACCTGTTCAACCTGCTCAGGCCTCAACAGCGGTGTAACTCGCCCCCTGCTTAACTGTCCCATAAAGGCAGGGATTCTGGATAAGTGGGATCCTGGCTGACCCTCACCAGCACGCATTGTATCCCCACTGGCTTCAACAAGGCCACCAACAGCATTTCCGCGCCCCCGTCCTCGTCCACGTCCGATTCCGCTAGCCCCCCTCCGCATTTTATTTTTTTTTTGGTTGCAAATACAATATTTGGGTATATAATTAGGTATGTGAAAAAATTTAGCAAGAGAACGCACAGTACAGTGGCCTATTAAAAGGCCTAGATATTGTATATTTCAAGGTACACAGCCGTGTAGTAACTGAACAGACGGTGGGTATTTACACCAGGTATGTGAAATAATTTAGCAAGAGAACGCACAGTACAGTAGCCTATTAAAAGGCCTAGATATTGTATATTTCAAGGTACACAGCCGTGTAGTAACTGAACAGACGGTGGGTATTTACACCAGGTATGTGAAAAAATTTAGCAAGAGAACGCACAGTACAGTGGCCTATTAAAAGGCCTAGATATTGTATATTTCAAGGTACACAGCCGTGTAGTAACTGAACAGACGGTGGGTATTTACACCAGGTATGTGAAATAATTTAGCAAGAGAACGCACAGTACAGTGGCCAATTAAAAGGCCTAGATATTGTATATTTCAAGGTACACAGCCGTGTAGTAACTGAACAGACGGTGGGTATTTACACCAGGTATGTGAAATAATTTAGCAAGAGAACGCACAGTACAGTGGCCAATTAAATGGCCTAGATATTGTATATTTCAAGGTACACAGCCGTGTAGTAACTGAACAGACGGTGGGTATTTACACCAGGTATGTGAAATAATTTAGCAAGAGAACGCACAGTACAGTGGCCAATTAAATGGCCTAGATATTGTATATTTCAAGGTACACAGCCGTGTAGTAACTGAACAGACGGTGGGTATTTACACCAGGTATGTGAAATAATTTAGCAAGAGAACGCACAGTACAGTGGCCTATTAAAAGGCCTAGATATTGTATATTTCAAGGTACACAGCCGTGTAGTAACTGAACAGACGGTGGGTATTTACACCAGGTATGTGAAATAATTTAGCAAGAGAACGCACAGTACAGTGGCCTATTAAAAGGCCTAGATATTGTATATTTCAAGGTACACAGCCGTGTAGTAACTGAACAGACGGTGGGTATTTACACCAGGTATGTGAAATAATTTAGCAAGAGAACGCACAGTACAGTGGCCTATTAAAAGGCCTAGATATTGTATATTTCAAGGTACACAGCCGTGTAGTAACTGAACAGACGGTGGGTATTTACACCAGGTATGTGAAATAATTTAGCAAGAGAACGCACAGTACAGTGGCCTATTAAAAGGCCTAGATATTGTATATTTCAAGGTACACAGCCGTGTAGTAACTGAACAGACGGTGGGTATTTACACCAGGTATGTGAAATAATTTAGCAAGAGAACGCACAGTACAGTGGCCTATTAAAAGGCCTAGATATTGTATATTTCAAGGTACACAGCCGTGTAGTAACTGAACAGACGGTGGGTATTTACACCAGGTATGTGAAATAATTTAGCAAGAGAACGCACAGTACAGTGGCCTATTAAAAGGCCTAGATATTGTATATTTCAAGGTACACAGCCGTGTAGTAACTGAACAGACGGTGGGTATTTACACCAGGTATGTGAAATAATTTAGCAAGAGAACGCACAGTACAGTGGCCTATTAAAAGGCCTAGATATTGTATATTTCAAGGTACACAGCCGTGTAGTAACTGAACAGACGGTGGGTATTTACACCAGGTATGTGAAATAATTTAGCAAGAGAACGCACAGTACAGTGGCCTATTAAAAGGCCTAGATATTGTATATTTCAAGGTACACAGCCGTGTACTAACTGAACAGACGGTGGGTATTTACACCAGGTATGTGAAATAATTTAGCAAGAGAACGCACAGTACAGTGGCCAATTAAATGGCCTAGATATTGTATATTTCAAGGTACACAGCCGTGTACTAACTGAACAGACGGTGGGTATTTACACCTGGTATACAAAAAGGGTATTGCAGGCACACAGAACCCAGAACACTAGAGCCAAATAAACTGTATTTAAAAAAATAAAATAAAATTCACAGCCGTATACTGCCAGATCAGATGGTGCATATACACACTAGTTATATAACAGGGTTTTTCAGCCAAAAAGAACGCTGAACAGTAGTGCCAAATATAGTTTGGTATGTAGCAGAGCACCTAATACACCACTAATGCCTCTCTCTGTCCCTACTCCAGCAGCTATCCCTGAATACGGCAGCCGTTCTCTGTAAAGTGTATCTTGTAGTAAAGCTATCACTGTAGTGCACTATAGTAGCCCTGATAAGGGCTTTTAATCACGCTCCTGCCTGTCCAACTGCTAAAACCTGTCTGTCCCTTCTCCAGCCTCTGTCCCTGACTAAGTTCACGCAGCATATGCGTACGAGCAGGAAGAGCTGAGTTTTTAATATTCGAGGTCACATGGTTTTTCCAGCCAATCCATGTAGACGCTGTTTTCGCGCTGCCAGCGTGCTCAGCGTGCCTGTCATACCCCCCCTGCATGTTGATTGGTGGAAAAAGAGCGCCAGGGAAGGTGGGAGGGGAAACGAATTCTAAGTGCGCCATCGCCGTTATACTCGATTGAAATCGAGTATGCCGAATAGCGTAGTATTCGATCGAATACCGGCTCGATCGAACACTACTCGCTCATCTCTAGTGATAACTGGTGATTGCAGGACACCTCAGCATCAAGGTACTTTCAGACAAATAGGAGTTACCAAATCAAGCAAGTTCTTTACACACAATGCAATGCTACCTATTATAAATAGAAAAAAAAAACCTTTCTGCTTTAATAAATATGTTTTAATTATTTAGATAATAGATAATTATTAGATGAAAATTACATATTTTGAAACTAATAAATACCTATATATTTCATTATAAATGTATGCTATGCTTGCTTCATAACTACCTTCACTGTACTCAGGGGAACATAGTATAATTTGTATTTTTAGATCTAGATACATTACTTTTGGTAAACTGTTGATATATTTGTTGATTGATCCACAGACTAAAGGCAATTTGGAATGAGCTACTGTATCATTTTAGCAAAGTTTCTGGCCTGTTCTTAGGCCATTTGTCATTATGTCAATTATTAGGCTCCAGTTGTTTTCTGATGTAGGGTAGAGGCATCGTGTATAACTGCAAGCTAGGAATCATACTTGTAATAATGACATTGACAGAAATCATTACAGTATGTCGAGTAAGTGATACTTATACTAACACAATGTCATATATTCCTGCAGACGTTCAACATGAATACATGCTTGTTACTAAATATATCATAATGATATACCATCTGATGAGTTAAAAAACTGAAGGAACAGCCAGCTTTAGATTAAAGGTTTTGAACATATTATTGCTTGGTCCAACTGAGTAATATGTATTGCATACATCTAAAATATAATGGTCTTAATATTGAATCTATATCAAGAGTAAAAAGTTGATATATATATATATATATATATATATATATATATATATATATATATATATATCTTGAAATTGCAATATAAATATAGTGAAAACTGTTCTAAAACTGTATTGGACAGATGGCAGATGGCAAGAACTGAAGTGTCAGTTGGTCTTGTTATTCATGGTAAAATATCTCGAGAAACTCAGATTTTAAGAATCAAAGACAATATCCTAATGAAGATAAAGTCAACCTTTAGTTTTAAAAACGTATAATCATGAATACGGTATCCTTTTAAAAACACAATTGCAATATCGAAAGATGATAGGTGCATTACTATAAATAATAATGCTAATATTTGTCGGTATGAACTTTATTTTTCCACTGCTAATGTTATCCTCTGCAAAGTCTAGCAAACACAATATTGAAGAAAATCTGCAAAAAATCTAAGGCTAATAAAGTAGAGCAATCCCCATCATACCATCAATTTCCCAGGGATTTTTTTCTTTTTTGCTGCATGTGCATAGTGTTTAGAAGTTTCTTTCTTGTCTATTCTGCACCCTGTTTACTCAACTACTGTTACTTGACATTACTGCATATTTTCTACATTGTGTTGCACAAAGACTGTTATTTCAAGCTGTATGCTGTAGTATTTTCCTGCTCCTACGGAACTAGAGCAAATGGGAGTTGTACAAAATTATGTGGCAACCAACGTGAAAACCAGGCATGTATAATAAAATAAATAGCAGGCAAAAGATTGATATGGAGTAAAAAATAAAATAAATAAGGGGTGTTTATTTAAAAGAACCATGCTATGCATTTCAGAGGAGATATTCATCTGCCATTAGGCATACAATTATTGCACAACCTCCTCTGGTGAGCCTCATCCCGCTTTTGCATGCTTTCACTTGTCTCATTGTTGTTACACTTCGGACCACCCTAGTGCTTTATATTCCTAAATGTACCATAATGGGATGGCTGCAACTTTTACTCCTAACCTCACAGAAGTGAAGATTCTCTAAATGTATGCCTTCTATAATCCTAATTATTAGTTATTGCTAACTTATGGCATGTAAACAGGAAAACAATCAGGATATGGATCTCTGTTGTATCAGTAGCCATTTGTTTATTTCACTGGGAGTGAACAGTGGTTTTCAGCTTTAGGCCTCATGCACATGACCGTAGCAAGTCTGTGCCCATATTGCGGCAATCAAACAGTGGGCTTGCAATATACAGGCACCTGCCGTGTGCACCCCGTATCACAGATTCGGACCCATTAACTTGAATGGGTCCCCAATCCAGAAGATACCGTGCGGTACGGAACAGAGGCAGGGGTCACAAGCCCACTGAAGCACTACGGAGTTCTGTGGGTTTTCTGTTCGTGCCTCCACACCGCAAAAAAGTAGTGCATGCACTACTTTTTAGTGTTGCATACCATTGGATGTGAATCGTGGAACCCATTCAAGTGAATGGGCCCACGTTCACAGATGTCAGGCACACAGTCGGTGCCCATGCAATGCAGGATGCAATTTGTCGACGAGGCTATTTTTTCCATCATGTATAACGGAAACTAATGGAACCTTTATTTGGCCTCATAGACATGTAATAGGACAGAGCAAAACAGAATGCCTCTTAGAGGCTTCCGTTTTGCTTTACGTCCTAGAATTCCATTATATTCCTTTATAACTATATTATAACGGAACCTATAATGGCCAATGCGAACACGCTCTGTGATGAACACGCTCTATGATTTTTTTCATTTTTTTTTATCACCTTTTCAGGGAAAATTGATTCGGTACTATGAAGCACAAGAAAATTTGGCTTCACGGTGAATCAAATTTTCCCTGAAATTCAAATTGATGTCCAGTGGACTTTGATTTGCTCAACAGTAATTAAAACAGTTGTGCGTTTACAAATCTGGTTTTAGAAAATGCACTATTTTGCTTGCCAAGGCAGCAGGAGACTTTTGACAGCTGTAATTAGGAAGCTTACTAAGCATAGGACTTAAAAAGGCCCCTGGAGCTCTGTGGAGCCGTAAGAACTTGTCATATAACCAATTTCATTGAACGCTTAAGATGTTTTCTCCACAGCTTATTCCAGAACACTCAGTATTCATACCTATATTATTTTGGCATAACAAATTATAAAGATATCTACAAATCATCTTTCTCATGATTCTAAAACAGAGCATTTTAAATAAAGGAGCCTGAAAACTCTTGTTACACACTGATACAAAGAGTGGAGAAGCTCCCTTTCTGAGTTTGGATAAACTGGGGAGTAGAGCATACCAGAGTTGATAATGCAACATCAGATAAGCTATTATAATAAAAGTACATCAGTAAATTTGATCAATTTACACTTTAGATACATTGAAACAACGTTTTATATGGTTGGACAACCTCTTTAATCATTATAAAATAATTAATTTTGTGTCATTTTTTAAGCAAATTAATAGGAATGTTTTGACTCAGAGGTGTCATGTTCTCTGATTGTTGTTGTTTGCTTTCCATTTTCTTCTATTCCCATCCCAAATCACCATGATGATTTCTTCTAGTAATAATTCATTCCTTTAGAGTTTTTTCAGCCCAGACATTTTGTCTCTATAGTCTTCTAGAACCATCTCCACCTATGTCCCTCTACCTACACAAACTCTATATCATACTGCTATCCTCAAGTGTGTGTCTGTTACTGCAACAGGTCTAGAAAGCAGGGGGAAGGGATCCGGCAAGTATCCAGATTAGTTAAGCTGTTTCTGCTATGCAGGGGTTACTGGGAAGCAAGAATGATTGTAGATGAAGTCTCCTTTTGTGCAGGTGTGCAACCAAAGAGACAGCTGTAGATGAGATGACAACTGATGTGGAGCATGGGGGAAGAATTCTGCCTGCCTGTCAAAGTGCTATGTGATGAAGCAGGGTAAGCAGGGATGAAGAGGCAGCAGGAAAATGGGGTTCCACAGGGTCAAAGAGGAGCAAAAGCATGCCTGTGCATCAGAGTCTGGAAACATTGGTGCAGTAGAAGGATAGGTGCCCCAGGATAGTGTGACAACTGTAAGTATAGAGTAGACCCCAACCTAAAATCTGAAGCCTAGAGGTGTGTAACATTTCTGCTGGATCAATGAGGTCTCCCTTGGGACTGATGGACTGTATATATGGACTGTAAATAAAGGAATGTAAATTTGTTGATAAAATTTTATTCAATGACCGCCATATAGAGTAATATCTCCAAGCCTGGGTAAATAGGAATATGTTTGGATGTTTTGATAATAAATCTTCCTTTACTCTGGAGAGAAATGTAATCATGCACAGTAAAGATGAGCGAATCAAAGTTGACGAAGTGGAATTCGATCGTAATTTCAGGAAAGATTCTATTCGTCCCGAAGTCGAATTTCCTTGCACTTTGTGGAAACTAATCACATTTATTCTAAAATGACTGCTGCACATGTTCCAAAGTGAAAGTAAGAAGCCCGGGACTTAAAGAGCACCCACAATGCCATGCAGACAACCAATCAGCAGCCCCTGTGATGTCACAGCCATTTAAAAAGCCTCCTTATGCAAGGTCTCCACCATTTTAGAGTGAACTTAGGACAGTGAGAGACACTAGGCACTAGGGACAGTGATTAGGAGACAATTTATTAAAAAAAAAAAGAAAATGATTGTGCAGTTCAGGGAAAGATTATTCATAGTGTAGGGAAAGAATAGGGAGGCATTATCCACACTGTAGGGAGAGAGCAGAGACCTATGGGAGAGTGGCCTGGGTAAAAGGAGCTATTCTATTACACCTTGCTGCACTAATTGGGGTTACTAAAAATGATCTATTACTACAGATTATAGTTTTTTTTAAACAGTAATTGCAGTAATCCTAGCATCTGTTTTGGGTTGAAAGTGCTGTCTGATACAACCAATTTTGGGGTGTATTTATTTTAAATCCTTTGGGATTCCAATTTTGGGGTGTATTTATTTTAAATGTATAGAAGTACGTCCATTCATTCTTACTTTTGGGGGTGAACTTGCAGTCTGATACAAACAGTCATTGGGCCACTGTGTTGACTCCTCATGCTGTTGCCACCTCACCACTCTGTCACTGCGCTGCTATTGTCCCAGTTTGGCCTTGTTGACATCACCATTTATTTTACCCTCCTTCTGATGTGTCAGAAGAATGAAAAAATAAGAAACACAACTGACCCTGTCCTTTGAGCAGCCGTAAGGCCTGTGTCACACGGTCCCTATTTTGGATCATGATTTGGAAGCCAAAAGCAGGAGTGGGTACAAAACTCCAGTTTTTTTTGTTTGTTTTTTTAGGCCTTAGCATCATTGATGGATTACTGAGCAAATGCTGACGATGTGAAGGTGGATGCTCAAAAGACAGGATCCGTTATTTTGGGGTTGTTCTTATAACAGATAAGAAAAAGGTTAAAATAAACAGTGACACCAACACAAACTTACTTCTGACATCCTCTCCACTCTGTCAGAGGGACACTACTTGTCTCAGTGTGAAACAGAACAGGTTTTGTAGAAATCTATGTGGAGCCAGCTAAAGACGGTGTAAAAGGAGTGTGCTCTTTCACTCTATAGTAGACTCTTGGGCCCCTGCATGGTTCTTTAAACCTGACGATATCATTGACCTGTAAGGCTGAGTTCACACTTGAGTTATTTGATCAGTTTTGTCCCCTGGACTGACCAAATGAGTGAAGTGTGAAGTGATTCTAAGAGTGAAACCTGTCATCTGCGTGTCATACTGACTCGCAGTACTGTTTAACTAACACAGCAGGACCCCTATGCATGTTACTGCAAGGCACAGTGTTCTACACCACTATACAGGCTCTCAGCAGCAAGGAAATAGCTGTTTTTTTAACACAATTCATCACAAATAAATTCGGATCGAATCAAATTTTTTAGAAATTCGCTCATCTCTAAAGCACAATAAAGTTAAGTTAGCTTAACCCCTTCCCGACCAGTGCCGTACATGTACGGCGCTGCGGGAAGGGACTTGCCTGCGCTGATCGGGAGGGTGCAGGAGCTGCGCCCGCCTGATCAGCTGTGGGGGACCGGCTGTGCCCAGTAGCCGGACCCCTGCTGCATACGCCCGCATCGGTGTTTTCACCGATGCGGGTGTATTAACCCTCGATGACCGCGGCACATTCGATGCAGGCGGAAGGAAGGGGAGTCCATTGGGTCCCGGCGCTGCTGTGACAGGGACCCGATGGCTTGGATAGCAGCCAGATGCCTTCCTTAGGCATCATGGCTGCTATCCCTGCTTGCCTATGCGATCCACCCCCCTGTATCGCACAGGAAGCAGGCTGTAAGTGTATTACATTGAGTAATACACTTACAGCCAATGCATTACAATAAAACAGTACTGTAATGCATTGTTAAGGGGATCAGACCCCCAAAAGTTAAATAAAGTGAAAAAAAAGTTTTAAAAAAGTTTAAAAAAATAAAGTTTTACCAAAAAAATAAAAGTTTCAAGTAAAAAAAAGTACACTTTTCCCAAAATAAAGTTAAAAAAATTGTTAAAAATAAGGAGAAAAAAGAAAAGAATACATATAAGGTATCACCGCGTCCGTATCGACTGGCTCTAAAATAAATAACATCATCCACCCTGCCAGGTGAACGCAGTAAAAAAAAAAAAAAAAAAAGGGCCAAAACAGCCATTTTTTGGTCACCTTCCCTCACAAAAAGTGTAATAGCACGTGATCAAAAAGGCGTATTTAACACAAAATGGTACCAATCAAACTGTCATCTTGTCGCGCAAAAATGATACCCTAACTGAGACAATCTCCCGAAAAATTAAAAAAAATATGGCTCTCAGAAAATGGCAACACAAAAAAAGATTTTATTGTGTTAAAAAATAAATCTAATGTGTAAAACTTTCCAAAAATAAAAATGTTAGGCATATTGGGTATCGCCACGTTCGTAACAACCTGCTCTATAAAAATATTATATGATATGGCCCCCCAGGTGAATGCTGATTTATTTTTTTTTTTAAACTATGCCAAAACAGCCATTTTTTCCCCTCTTGCCTCACAAAAAGTGTAATAGCAGGCGATCAAAAAGGCGTATGTAACCCAAAATGGTACCAATCAAACCTTCATCTTGTCCCACAAAAATGATACCCTACCTGGGACAATCGCCCAAAAAATAAAAAAATATGGCTCTCAGAAAATGGCAACACAAAAAAAAGATTTTATTCTGTTCAAAAATAAATCTAATGTGTAAAATTTAATAAAAATAAAAATGGTAGACATATTGGGTATTGCCGCATCCGTAACAACCTGCTTTATAAAAATATCACATGATTTGCCCCCTCATGTGAATGCTGTAAAAAAATTTTTTTTAAAAACTATGCCAAAACAGCTATTTTTTTCACCTTGACTTACAAAAAGTGTAATACCAAGCAATCAAGTTTTATGTAAACCAAAATGGTACCAATGAAAACATCACCTCATCCCGCAAAAAATGAGCCCCACATAAGACAATAACTCAAAAAAATAAAAATCAGTGGCTCCCGCAAACCAATCCATCAAAATCTGTGCTGCAAAATCCATATGGCGCTCATTCTGTTCTGAGTCCTGTCATGTGCCCCCACAACAGTTTACCACCACATATAGGGTGTTGCCTTATTTAGGGGAAAATGGGGAACATCTTATGGGGTGCTTTTCTCCTGTTACCCCTTTGTCAAAATGAAAAAATTGGCACTAAAGCAACATTTTATTGGAAGAAATGAAACTTGATTTTCACAGCCAGTGTTTCCAAATTCCATAAAACGCTTAGGGGGTCAAAGTGGTCAGTACCCCCCTTAATATATTCTTTGAAGGGTGTAGTTTCCAAAATGGGGTCACTTTTTGAGGGTTTCCACTGTAGTGGTACGTCAGGGTCTCTCAATTACAAAATGGTGCCTAAAAACCATTCTAGCAAAATCTGCCTCCAAAATTCGTATGGCGCTACTTTCCTTCTGACCACTGCCACAAACCCTTAGAGACGTTTACCACCACATATGGATTATTTCTGCAGAATCAGAGTAATGTATATTGAGGTTTAGTTTGCTGTTAACCCTTGCTGTGTTGCAAGAAAAAAATTATTAACATGAATAATCTACCAATTTTGAAATTTCACCCCCATTTTCCTTTAATTCTTGTGGAACACCTCAAGGGTTAACAAACTTTGTAATTGAAAAATTGCTTCTAAACTTCTATGCCTTCTAACGTCTGAAAAAAGTAAAATGACATTTATAAAATGATGCCAAGATAAAGTAGACATATGGGGAATGTAAAATAATAACTATTTTTGGAGTTATTACTATGTATTTTGAAAGTAGAAAAATTGAAAGTTAGAAATTTGCAAATTTTTCAAAAATTTTGCTATATTTGGTATTTTTTATAAATAAAAATGAAATATTTTGCCACAAATTTACTACTCTCATGAAGCACAATATGTGACAAGAAAACAATCTCAGAATGGACTTGATAAGTAAAAGCGTTCCAAAGTTATTACCGCATGAAGTGACACATATAAGATTAGCAAAAAATGGCCTGGGCAGGAAGGTGAAAACAGGCCTGGTGTTGAATGGGTTAAAGATTTTGTGCTTCTGTCTTCTTTTTGTCCGCTTCATTCAAAGAATCCTTTGGATGGAGAGGACATACCAATTTCTCAATACCTCTATACAACCAGACTAGACTTTATAATAAATACAGACCCCTATGTTTTTCTGCATTATAGCAATAGAGGTAGAAGACAAAAAATTGTGGGACCTAGAGTATCAAACAATATTGAAAGGATGTGCAAAAACAAGAACATAATAGGGAGTCACTATAATATTATTAGCTAATAAAAGAAAAGAAAACCAGAGCACATTAACTAGTACTTGTAAGGTACTAATAGCAGATACTGTGATGGTAAATGGAGACTCACCTGGTGTTGTGTATAGCCATAACAACTATCAAAAGCATGTGAGATGCAGCATGAATGGACTTACTGTCAGGCTCAGTTGAGGCTGAAAACAACAGAGGCATGTGGGTGTACAGTCATGGCCAAAAGTTTTGAGAATGACACAAATATTATATTTTCACATGATCTGCTGCCCTCTGGTTTTTATGTGTGTTTGTCAGATGTTTTTATCACATACAGAAATATAATTGCAATCATATTATGAGTAACAAATGCTTATATTGACAGTTAGAATGAGTTAAGTCAATATTTGCAGTGCTGACCCTTCTTCTTCAGGACCTCTGCAATTCTCCCTGGCATGCTCTCAATCAACTTCTGGACCAAATCCTGACTGATAGCAGTCCATTCTTGCACAATCAATGCTTGCATTTTGTCAGAATTTGTAGGTTTTTGTTTGTCCACCCGTCTCTTGATGATTGACCACAAGTTCTCAATGGGATTAAGATCTGGGGAGTTTCCAGGCCATGGACCCAAAATCTCTATGTTTTGTTCCCTGAGCCATTTAGTTATCACCTTTGCTTTATGGCAAGGTGCTCCATCATGCTGGAAAAAGCATTGTTGATCGCCAAACTGCTCTTGGACGGTTGGGAGAAGTTGCTCTCGGAGGACATTCTGGTACCATTCTTTATTCATGGCTGTGTTTTTAAGCAAGACTGTGAGAGAGCCGATTCCCTTGGCTGAGAAGCAACCCCACACATGAATGGTTTCAGGATGCTTTACAGTTGGCATGAGACAAGACTGGTGGTAGCGCTCACCTCGTCTTCTCCGAATAAGCTGTTTTCCAGATGTCCCAAACAATCGAAAAGGGGATTCATCAGAGAAAATGACTTTACCCCAGTCCTCAGCAGTCCACTCCCTGTACCTTTTGCAGAATATCAGTCTGTCCCTGATGTTTTTTCTGGAGAGAAGTGGCTTCTTTGCTGCCCTCCTTGAGACCAGGCCTTGCTCCAAGAGTCTCCGCCTCACAGTGCGTGCAGATGCACTCACACCTGCCTGCTGCCATTCCTGAGCAAGCTCTGCACTGCTAGTAGCCCGATCCCGCAGCTGAAACGCTTTTAAGAGACGGTCCTGGCGCTTGCTGGTCTTTCTTGGGCGCCCTGGAGCCTTTTTGGCAACAATGGAACCTCTCTCCTTGAAGTTTTTGATGATGTGATAGATTGTTGACTGAGGTGCAATCTTTCTAGCTGCGATACTCTTCCCTGTTAGGCCATTTTTGTGCAGTGCAATGATGACTGCACGTGTTTCTTTAGAGATAACCATGGTTAACAGAAGAGAAACAATGATGCCCAAGCACCCAGCCTCCTTTTAAAGTGTCCAGTGGTGTCATTCTTACTTAATCATGACAGATTGATTTCCAGCCCTGTCCTCATCAACACCCACACCTGTGTTAATAGAGCAATCACTGAAACGATGTTAGCTGGTCCTTTTAAGGCAGGACTGCAATGATGTTGAAATGTGTTTTGGGGGATAAAGTTAATTTTCTAGGCAAATATTGACTTTGCAAGTAATTGCTGTTAAGCTGATCACTCTTTATAACATTCTGGAGTATATGCAAATTGCCATTATAAAAACTGAAGCAGTAGACTTTGTAAAAATTAATATTTGTATCATTCTCAAAACTTTTGGCCATGACTTGTACAAGTAGAAAATGCAAAAAAACTGAAAAGAAAGATCCTGGTGCCAGAGCTATCCAAAGCAAAATATTTATTCAGAGTGTAAAATAAAAACATTAAATGCAAAAGTCTAACTTTTAATGCTTTTATTTTACACTTAGAATAGAATACTTTGTTTTGGAAAGCGAGGGCGCCAGCATCTTTCTTCTTCGCCTTCTGCACTGTAATATTTATGTGCAGGTGACAGGATGACAAGAAGACTGTTCTTTATATCGTAGAACAAAATGGCTGACTCTAGATGTAACATCCTGCTTCTAATTATAAATGGATAAGGAAGAAGTGGAGAGCAAAGAAAGAAAAGGAATAAAGTTGACAATTTGGAAAGTTATATTGTTTGGGTAAAGGGGAACTTACAACATTTATAATTAATTATTTTTTATGTCAGCTTATATGGTTGTTTATTAGGGTTTGCACCACAAAACATGGATCTTTTAGGCCTCTTTCACACGACAGTATTTTTTGCAGGCTCCCATCCGCATTTTTTGCTGATAAAATGCGGACCCATTCATTTCTATGGGTCCGCAAAAAATACTGACATCACACTGTGTGCTGTCCGCATCCGTATGTCCGTTCCGTGGCCCGCAAAAAAAAATAGAACATGTCCTATTCTTGTCCTCTTTGCGGACAAGGATAGGCATTGTTACAATGGATCCGGAAAAAAACGGATGCCATACGGACGTCATCCTTTTTGTTTTGCGGATCCGCAATTTGTGGACCATAAAACATAACGTTCGTGTGAAATTAGCCTTAAAATGTTTTTTCTTTCTTTCAGAAAATAATATCAGGAAGATGTTTTATCAAGTCTTATTGAAGTGGTCTTCCAAATTGTATTAACCCCTTCAACCCCAGGCCTGTTTTCACCTTTCTGCCCAGGCGTTTTTTTGCAAACCTGACATGTGTCACTTTATGTGGTAATAACTTTGGAACGCTTTTACTTATCCAGGCCATTCTGAGAATGTTTTCTCGTCACATATTGTGCTTCACGACAGTAGTAAATTTGGGGCAAAATATTTCATTTTTATTTATTAAAAAACACATAATTTAGCAAAAATTTGGAAAAATTAGCAAATTTCCAAATTACAATTTCTCTAATTTCAAAATACACAGTAATACCTCCAAAAATAGTTATTATTTTACATTCCCCATATGTCTACTTTATGTTGGCATCATTTTGTAAATGTCATTTTACTTTTTTAGGACGTTATAAGGCTTCTAAGATTTTAATCAAATCTTAAAATTTTAAGAAGATTTCCAAAACCCATTTTTTAATGACCAGTTCAGATATAAGGTTACTTTGTGGGGCTTATATAGTGGAAACTCCCCATAAATCACCCCATTTTAGAAACTACACCCTCAAGCTATTCAAACTGATTTTACTAACTTTTGTTATCCCTTAATGTGTTCCATGAGAATTGACGGAAAATTGGAATGAAATTTCAAATTTCCATTTTTTTTAGCAGATTTTAAGTTTTAATCCAATTTCCATGAAACACATCAAGGGTTAACAACAAAAAAAACCCACAAAATCTATTACCCATTTCTGAAGTTTACAGAAACACCCCATATGTGCTCGTAGCCCAATGTTACTGGCGCACAGCAGGCTTCACAGTGGAAGGAGCACCATATGACTTTTGGAGAGCGAAATTAAGCTGGAATAATAATTGGGAGCTATGTCGCACATGAAGACCCCTGAGCTGGC
>ONZH01022759.1:0-31638 GCA_900303285.1 Rhinella marina
ATAATCACAAAAAAAAAAATTGATCTGTTCCTGTGCCTGATCCACCCAAGTTGAATCTGTCCCATCATGAGAAAGTCCCCCCAAGGAGTCTCCACTGTAACTTGCTTCCCATACAACTACCTCACCCCTCGACACCTGTGTCTCGCCATTGTCCACCACCTCCTGAGACAACACTGGTAAATCCCCACTGTCAGCACACGGAGACTGCAAAAGGTCTTGCAAATTGGGGCAGAGAATGTTCTGGGGTAGCACATCAGAGAAGGGGTGACTATGGGGTTCCAGGGAGTACGTGACCACATGCAATCTCCATCTAAAAAGTCATGCCACAGTTGATCGAGCTCATAATTGACAATTGTACCGGTTGATGCTAAATTTTTAAGTTGGGGTCCTGCGTCGTCATTCTAACTACATCCGGCTGTTGTCACCACCACACACGCTAGCTCAGGGGGCACTCCTCTGGCTCTTCCAGCGAAACCTCCTTCCCCCAGCCTGCCCCTCACCTACAGGCCCTCTCTCCAAACAATTTACCCGGATAGGGGACGTATTAGATATTGTACTGATTTTTTTTTGGTTCTTCTTTTAATTGCCTCCTGACCTGTGATAGGCAGAGCATGGACACGTCCCCTTAGCTGCAGTAGGAAAGACATTCCCCTGGCCAGAGCAAGCTCTTTTTCCTTTTCCGTGGTCGAAAAATCCATGAAAAATATGGTCCCAAGATAGGGGACGTATACGATTTTAAACTGAGAAGAATCGATACCGTACCGGTTGATGCTAGAGTTTTTCCAAATCCATCCGGCTGTTGTCACCACCACACACGCTAGCCCAGGGGGCACTCCTCTGGCTCTTCCAGCGAAACCTCCTTCCCCCCAGCCTGCCCCCCACCTACAGGCCCTCTCTCCAAACAATTTACCCGGGTAGTGGACGTCTTAGATATTGTACAGATTTTTTTTTGTTTCTTCTTTTAATTGCCTCCTGACCTGTGATAGGCAGAGCATGGACACATCCCAGTAGTAGGAAAGACACTCCCCTGGCCAGAGCAAGCTCCTTTTCCGTGGTCGAAAAATCCATGAAATATAAGGTCCCAAGATAGGGGACGTATACAGTATTAAACAACCACACACACTAGCCCAGGGGGCACTCCTCTGGCTCAACCTCTTACCCCCAGCATGCCCCCCACCTACAGGCCCTCTCTCCAAACAATTTTGTGTTTGACGTATTAGATATTGTATTGATTTTTTTGTTTCTTCTTTTAATTGTCTCCTGCACGGGGAGAATTGAACCCAGGTCAACTGCTTGGGAAGCAGCTATGCTCACCACTATACCACCAACAGCCACAGCCACTGATAAGAACAGATACTAAACTTGATGTCAGCTGCAGTGCCAGCATGAGCAGTGGTGTCACCTGCAGGCGGTGATGGACCTTCGTTGCACCTAGTTGGGTGCTTCCCTAACATGTGATGGGTATTTGCCTCACCTTTCTTGGTCTGGGTGAGCACAATTGCCATGAGGGTAACCACCAGGCTGTTGCCTGAGAATTTGGGGTAATGGTGGGATTAGGCAGCCTCAGAGGCATCCATGCATGCTGCCCCTGCTGTTTCCTGTCCATTTCCGTGGTGTTTCCATCATTTTCTGAGGTTTCCAGGTTTTCACCCAGCCTTCCCTAGGCAGAGCCTTGGTCCCCTGCAAAAATGCTCGAGTCTCCCATTGACTTCAATGGGGTTCGTTATTCGAAACGAGCACCCGAGCATCGGGAAAAGTTCAACTTGAATAACGAGCACCCGAGCATTTTAGTGCTCGCTCATCTCTAGTCTTAGCAATATTGATGGATTACTGACAAAATACTGGCCATGTGAAGGTGGAAGCAGAATAGACAGGATCTGTTTTTGGGGGTTATTGTTCTGACGGATCAGAGAAAGGGTAAAATAATCAGTGACGTCAACACAAACTTACTGCTGACACCCACTCCACTCTGTCGAGATGGGGGAGTGGGGGCTCTACTTTTATAAGTGTTTAATAGAACAGGTTCTATAGAAATCTATGTGGAATCAGTGAATCGGTGTAAAAGGAGTGCGCTCTTTCATGGTATAGTAGGATCTTGGTCCTCTGCATGGTTCTTTATACCTGGCGCTAACATTGATCTGACTCTTGAGTTATTTGGTCAGTTTTGGCCCCATAACTGCCTAAATAAGTGAACTGTGCAGTGATTCTAAGAGTGACGCCTGTCATCTGCGTGTCATACTGACTCACAGTAATGTTTCACTACCACAGCAGACTCCCTATGCATGTTTCTGCAATGTAGTGCTCTATACCACTATACAGGCTCTCTGCAGCCGGGAATCAGCTGTTTTTTAACGAGATTCACCACAAATAAATTTGGATCAAATCTTTTTGGATAATTCGCTGAACTGACCGAATCAAATTTTAGAGAAATTCGCTCATCTCTATTCTACACCAATATATAGGCTCTTTGCAGCCGGGAAATAGATGTTTTTTTTAACGTGATTCATCACTAATAAATTTGGATCAAATTGAATCTTTTTAGGAAATTCGGCAAACTGTTTGAATTGGATTTTTGAAAAATTCGCTCTTCTCTAAAAGTCACCTTCCCAACGTGAAGACTGCAAAGCCCAGCTCTTCAACCTTTCCTGCTCAGTATGTTGTTTATTAAACTCGCATCAATAGTTATTGCTCCAGGCATATCTGCCCAAAAAATCTGTCAACTGTCTAATATTAGCTGAAACATGGCTGTAGAAAACACGGGCAGCTTTACTAGAGAGACAGTGGCATGTAGTGAACTTTTATCTAGGTTTATGTTGCATCATCATCTTGCAGAAAGCCTCGGAATACATTAACTGGAGATGTACAGCACCAAGAACCTGACCAGTAGAGCTTCAATGGAGGTGGACTGCTTTTTGTGATCAGTATGTGCTGCAGAGAAGACACCTTACAAGTGATTGAGAGCTTTTTTTTTTGCAGCCATAGTTGCACTTGTGAAATTGTAACAACTTTGAAACTTTTTTTAATAATTCATTTATTCTATTTTTTTTTCATTTTCAAATAATTAAATTCTAACCTGTAAGCTTCAATTATCCTATTTGTATTGCTCTTGCTGGCTCTGCTGTGTGACCAGAATTAACCCAGCTACAGGATAAAAACCTCAGATAACTGAACGAGCTTTCCTGAAGAGCAGGGATGCCAGCAGGGACACCGCTCGTTGTGTATCTCCTCTGTGGCTTCAAATGGGCTCCTGTACACAGTCTGCTTTATCTGCTTCTAGTGATTCTACCCTTCACATCCTATGGAAGTAGTATACAGAAAACTGCATGTAATGTAAAAGCACTGAGACCTTTATTTGAATATGAATACTATAAACAAGGTGACATCATTATTGGAGGGCTCTTCTCTGCTCATGCAGACTCTATGACAAGTGCATTCAACAATAATGTCTATCAAATATTCACAGTATGCTCCAGGTAAGTGTTTCCTTCCCAAAAATCACATCTTTCGTATATTGCATTGTAATTGTGCACTGTACAGTATTTCAGCAATGTCTTTTGGTTCAATTCTCAGCACAAAAACTGCTCACTTGTTCTCCACCTTGTTATACAGATATGATGCCTCCTTCCAAAAAATCAGGTTTCAAAGAGCTAAGCTGTATATGCCACTACTATACTGACAGGCGTCCAGGAAGCACTCATCTGAGCTATGGACTGTATACCAATGTATACAAAGATCTGGGTTAGATGTCCCTTTGCCAACCTATTACACATGACTACTTCACTAAAAACCTAGTCGACCTGTTGACTACCTGTCTCTGTATAAGGCCTCATGCACACGAACGTGTGCCAGCCGTGCCCGTGCTGCGGGCCGCATACGGCGGGTCCACAATAAACAAGCACTGGCCGTGTGCAGGCTGCATCACGGATCGCGGAGCCATTCACTTCAATGGGTCAGCGATCTGGGAGATGCGGAGCGGAGGCACGGATCGGAACACCACGGAAGCACTACGGTGTGCTTCCGTGGTGTTTCTGGCCGTGCTGCCACACCGCAAAAAAAGTAGCGTAAGCGGTGCGGACCCTTGGATGCGGATCGCGGACCCCATTCAAGTGAATGGGTCCGCGATCCATATGCGGTGGCCTCACGGTCAGTGCTTGTGCATTGTGGACTGCAGTTTGCGGCCCGCAGCACGGGCACGGCCGGCACGTGTTCGTGTACATGAGGCCTAAGAGCGCATTCACTTGGTGTGGCTGTTTTGCAAACCGCAAAACCACTAAATATGGGCACTGGCATTGCAGTGCGGACAGGTGCTGCTGTCATATGGTCATGTGAATGCTCCCTTGGTAAGAGGAGGATGTAGTGAAGTAACCAGCATAAAAATCTGTGCTCTGCGTGTTACTGTAGGTAGTGGTGATTAAACCCAAGGGGGGCACTATCAGAAAACAGTGTATACACATCAGCACATCCCTCAGGGTCTTTGTCAGTGTGGTCCCTTGGGTACTGCCACATGTTCAGGTTTTTTTATGCAATTCTGGGAGCCAAAACCAGGAAAAAAAGTGAAAAAGTTGTATCTGGCCTTTCTACTTTCTCTCCTGCTATGATCCATTCCACACTTCATTTTGGCTTCATAAAATGCATCAAAAAGCCTGAACGTGCGACAGCACAATTAGGTGCCTCAACCAGAGGCAGAACATTTGAGAACCAAGCTCCGTATATTATTATTATTATTATTATTATTATTATTATGGCATTTTTTACAAGATTTGTGGCAGAAATCAGAACTAGAAAGGGATGACGGGAGCACAGTCATATGTCTATGGTCATGCACTGCATAGGAAAAGGGTTAAAACCACTAAATATATGCATATAGGGGGATTTATCAAGCCTTGATTTCCAGAATTCTGGCTTCAAAAAGTCACAAACCAGTGCTTTTTGGACTTACTTCCATAAAAAAAAAAAAAATTGTGACTTTTTGTGATGTTGGGTCACTTCAATTTTGAAAAGCAGGAGTGTCACAGTGGAGTGTGTTATGTTCCTATGACTCTGTATATATCTGGTCAATGTACTTCTATTAGTCAGTGTGTGTTCTATTAGATATTGGGGGTTTGGTCTTCACATCTCCCTGGTAAGCTAATGACCTCTGTAACCATCAGGAAATATTAGGTTTGAGAACTCTACACTTGTACAGGGATTTCAAGCTTTCCTCTCCATGGGGGTAGTGAACCCCGGCCTCCTGCTAGTGATAGTACAGAGAGGGGAGCAGCGGATGTGTGAGTTTCTGGATATCTCTGAGACTGGGGGGAATAGTTAGTTGGTGGGAGTTGTGAGAAAAAGCTGTGGTGTTCTCTCTGCTCCTGGATTTGCCAATGATACTGGGAATTGGGATCTTCCAGCATGCTCCTGTATATCAGATACATGTAACCTGTCCATGTTATGGAATAAAGGACTTCACTGGTGAGAACTTTTGTTGCTCAGTGCCTATCTTCCGTCAGTCACAAGCCAATTTCGTGACAAAGAGTGCTTAGTTACATCAATGAGGCCTAGGCTAGATTTAAAAAATTGAAAGCTTACACAAATGTCACAAATTCTCTCTGGCAAGGATAACATATCTAGACATATTTAAAGGGCAATACTCAAGCCAAATTGACTTCCAAAATTCCCATCATTATAAATCCCCCTGCGTGCTGTGTCTATAGCGGTCTGAAAATCGATGACTTAAACAGCTTTCTTCTATGTACAGAATTTCTACATTTCTTGTCATGGGTGTGGTGTAGGGGGTACAGAAGAAGCAGCAACTTCCCTGAATACTGAGTGGTCTCATAGGTTCCTCTGCCACATAACAGTATACGGAGTGCTGTCCGCATTTTTTCAGGACCCATTGAAATGAATGGATCCGCATCCTATCCGCATGATTTGCGAATCGGATGCGGATCTGATCAGGAAAGAAAAACAGGACGTGTGAATGGACCCTTAGAGGATACTAGAGCATTATATTGTATGTGGGAACTTTAAGGTATGCCACTGGTTCTTACTAGAGATGAGTGAATCCATACTGATCTGAACATCAATGAATCAATTTATTACAAATTTCCCAAAAATTCTACTTTCAAATGAAACTGAACTTTATTCAATCCGGGAAAATTGTACAAAATGCCGCCAGTCAATTTATATATTAGATTTAGACAGCAGTAAGGGAAAAAGGGCAGCTAAGATAAAGACGGACTCTGGTCAGGGCCCAGGCCGGTGACCTTGCCCATAATGCCTTGCTGTCAGCCTCACAGCCAATTAAGAAGGGCAATATTGACTTCTGTATTAGGGACTATAGCAGGACCATATTAGGTCCACAGCATAGATACTATTCTCATCTCAGACACTGCTACAAAACATCTGCAGTGTTATGTCAACAGCAGGGGCGTAGCTATAGGGGAAGCAGGGGAAGCAGCTGCTTTGGGGCCCAGACCCACAAGGGGCCCCCTCAGGAGGGAGACTAAAAGATTTTATTGTCAGGCCCCCCTCAACAGTATTATACAATGACATTATATACAGTGACACTATAGAAAGCGGATGGAGCGGCTGTCAGGCCTTGTCTGGGAGAGCTCAATCTTGACTAGCCACAAGAGTGAGGGTTGCATGTGAGTTCGGGGTTGCGAGGACGTTTCTGGGGGGGCCCAATTCAAAAATTTGCTCTGGGGCCCAGTTAGTTGTAGTTACGCCACTGGTCAACAGTCCCTGCCAGACTCTGCCATGCTGTCTCCAGTGGGCATGGACACCACACCACTCACCAATCTTGCCAGCAGCGTCCTTTACAAGCTGCTGCCTCCATGATCCAGTCTAGTCTTCTAGTCTCCATCCCCATAATGTATGCTGGTGCTCACATCCAGCTTCTTAAAGAGCCAGAGTGCATGCTTCCACATCATAAGGCTACATTCACACGTCCGTATGTGTGCACATCCTGGAAAACGGTCAGTTTTTTGCGGATCCGTTGTTCCGCAAAAAGCTCCGTTTTCCCAGGACATCCGTTCCGTTTTTCCGTAAAAAACGGAAAGGATGTATCCATATGTCATCCGTTTTTTGCTGATCCGCAAAAAACGGAAGGATGAATAACATCTTTTTTTTTCAGCCCTCCTGGAACGGAATCCGCAAATTCGGATGACATGCGGATGCCTTTCCGCATGTCTTCCGCATTTTTTGCGGATCCATAGACTTTCATTGTGCTACGGACCACAATTCGGGAGAAAAGTAGGACAGGAGGATTTCTGTTTGCGGATCCGCAAAACGGAACGGAACAGATTAACGGATGCGGACAACATACGGTGCAATGTCCGAAGATTATCAGGACCCATTGAAATGAATGGATCCGCAAAATATCCGCAAAAACCGTCCGCAATTGCGGAACGGATGCGGAAAGATTGCGGATGTTTTAAACGGACGTGTGAATGTAGCCTTAAATATTCGACAGATGGGGTTTCTGGGGATTGGCAAAACATGTTGGGCTTTTATAGCAGTTCTCCCTGTCTGGCTGTATACGGTGTTGTTAGTTTATCACTATTATTATATTCTTGTATAGTTTCATTTCACATCTACGGCATTATTTTTTTTTCTCTTTGCTTGATATTAGAGAAGAGCAAAGTTTTCAAAAATTTAATTCAGACCAGACGCCTTGCCAAATTTTCCTAAAAAACTAAATCTGAATACATTTTTGACATAACGCGTTATAAATCAGCTTTTTCCTGGCTTCAGGTAGCCTTTATATTGGTGTACAACACTGTGCATTGCAGAAACATAGCTAGTCTGCTGTGGTAGTGAAACAGTTACTGTGCACAGGTGTCACTCTTAGACTCAGTTCACACTTCACTTATATGGTTAGTTATGGGTCAAAAACTGACGTATGAACTCAGCCTTACAGGTCAATATTAGCATGAGGTATAAAGGACCTAAAGGGGTTCTCCCATGACTAGTGTAAAAATGAAAATCAGAGATCATATAGTACAGTCATGGCCAAAAGTTTTGAGAATGACACAAATCTTCTATTTTCACATGATCTGCTGCCCTCTGGTTTTTATGTGTGTTTGTCAGATGTTTTTATCACTTACAGAAATATAATTGCAATTATATTATGAGTAACAAAAGCTTATATTGACAGTTAGAATGAGTTAATGCACAAGTCAATATTTGCAGTGTTGACCCTTCTTCTTCAGGACCTCTGCAATTCTCCCTGGCATGCTCTCAATCAACTTCTGGACCAAATCCTGACTGATAGCAGTCCATTCTTGCACAATCAATGCTTGCATTTTGTCAGAATTTGTAGGTTTTTGTTTGTCCACCCGTCTCTTGATGATTGACCACAAGATGGGATTAAGATCTGGGGAGTTTCCAGGCCATGGACCCAAAATCTCTATGTTTTGTTCCCTGAGCCATTTAGTTATCACCTTTGCTTTATGGCAAGGTGCTCCATCATGCTGGAAAAGGCATTGTTGATCGCCAAACTGCTCTTGGACGGTTGGGAGAAGTTGCTCTCGGAGGACATTCTGGTACCATTCTTTATTCATGGCTGTGTTTTTAAGTTGAATATCAGCTTCAAACAGTTGCACATTTTCCTCAGAGCGAAGTTTTCTCAGACGTTTGTTCTCTAATGTCAAAAGTCTTGGCACCCATCGGGCTGGAACTTTGTGCATGTTCAGCAGCTGTGTTAGAATATGGCCAACCCTCTCCACTGATATGCCCACACATTCTGCAATGTGCCGCTGTGTGACACGTCAATCTGCCATTACAATGTCTTGCACTTTTTGGACATTTTCATCTGTGCATGCTGTTGAGGGACGACCACTGCACAAAGCATCTTCAATTGATTTCTGGCCCCGCTTGAAATCTGCAACCCACTTTTTCACCATTGCATAAGAAGGAGCATTGTCCCCTAATGTCTCCAGCATGTTCTTGTGAATTTCCAGCGGTGTCAGTCCTTTTTTCAGAAGGTATTGAATGACTGCTCGCTTTGCCAACTTCTCCATTTCCATATTTCAGCTTCACTACCTAACTTTAAAATGCCGTACCTGAAACAAACAAAAAATCTAAATAAATCCAGATTGCTCATGAGACCTTTCAAATAACTAAATAACATATGGCATTGCAAAACAAGACCATGCGAAAGATTTCATGGGTGGGCTACAAACTTTTCAGGCGCCCCTTGTACTTCTCGCTTTCATGGTTACGACCACCCTGCAGTCCAGCATCGGTGGCCATGCTTGCAGACTATAGAAAAAAGCACTGGCCTCTCTGGTAGCTGGGACTGCAGGACTGCACATAGGCTGGCAGTTTTTCCACAGTTTTTCCACGGCCAGTGGGTGGTCGTAATCATGGAAGCAAGAAGTGTATAATGTGATGGAAAAAATGAGTCTAGCCAGCAAAAGAGGCACAATGGACAATCACAATACATTAGTAAGTGCCTTCTATTAACTTTCTCTACATGATAAATGTCATTTGCTGTAGTGAGATAATCCCTTTAAGAAACAGCGGCCTCTTGTGGCCGAACAGCAGAATCCCAGTTCAACTCATTTAAATTTAATTACACAGAAAAATACAATGTTCACACAATGAGAGCTGTTTCCTCATCTCACAAACTGATCAGAATAGCTGACAAAATAAGTTAAGTGTGAACTATGCCTAATAATGATGCACAGCGATTCTATATCTAACAGAAGGGAATCAAACGCATGTGTTTTCACTGCCACAACATGGATTAAACTTGCCTTTTTTCTCTTCACTACTTTATTGGTGCTGCCTCCACTAAAGAGTCATTGGGACACCGGCAGGGGCGCACAGTGTTTTTATTTCTTTTTGTTTTACTGAAGGTTATGCTTTTCTTTAGAATTAGCTAGGGGTTAGCTAGGAATGTTGGTGGCTTGCACAATGATTCGCACATTCATAGTTCATCGGATTAAGAGAGCAGCTGCTAAAAAGCCATTACAAACCAGCAAACAGATATTTGAAGCTGCTGGTGCCTCTGGAGTCCCTCGAACCTCAAGGTGTAGGATCCTTCAAAGGCTTGCTGTGGTGCATAAACCTACTATTCGCCCACCCCTAACCAGTGCTCACAAGCAGAAATGGTTGCAGTGGGCCCAGACATACATGTAGACTAATTTTCAAACAGTCGTGTTTACTGATGAGTGTCGTGCAACCCTGGATGGTCCAGATGGATGGAGTAGTGGATGGTTGGTGGCCACCATGTCACAACAAGGCTGCGACATCAGAAAGGAGGTGGAGGAGTCATGTTTTGGGCTGGAATCATGGGGAGAGAGCTGGTAGGCCCCTTTAGGATTCCTGAAGGTGTGAAAATGAAGTCTGCAAAGTATATAGAGTTTCTGACAGACAACTTTCTTCCATGGTACAAAAAGCAGAAATGTGCCTTCAGGAGCAAAATCATCTTCATGCATCACAATGCAATATCATGCTGCAAATAAGACCTCTGTCATTGGCTGCTATGGGCAGGAGATAAACTCATGTTGTGGCCACCATATTCCCCAGACCTCAGCCCTATAGAGAACCTTTGGAGTATCATCAAGTTAAAGGTCTATGAGGGTGGGAGGCAGTTCACATCAAAACAGCAGCTCTGGGAGGCTATTCTGACAACATGCAAAGAAATTCAAGCAGAAACTCTCCAAAAACTCACAAGTTCAATGGATGCAGGAATTGTGAAGGTGACATCAAAGTAGGGTCCCTATGTTAACATGTAACTTGGCCTGTTAGGATGTTTTGGATTTAACCCCTTAATGACACATGACGTACTATGTACGTCATGAATTTGTGCAACTTAGCGCTTCATGACGTGCATAGTACGTCATGAAATGCAAGTGTCACCGCAAGTATACTTGCGGTGACATCGGCATCTGAACGGGTGTCACGGACAGCAGAGAGGTCCGGGCACCCGTTCATGGACCAATCGCAGCGGTCCCTGCCCCGCGATCGCTGTGATTGGTCAATCAGAAATGAATGACCAATCACAGCGCCGGCGGGAAGATCAGCACAGCGCAGCTCCGTTCTCCTCTCATTCTGACAGTTGATTTGAGGAGATCGGAGCTGCGTCCTGTCAGAGCGTTCTCTGTGAAAAAAAAATCCATAAAAAGTGCCCCCCATAGTCCCCCAGTCACCCCAAACTCACCCCATCCTCCCCATCCTTCAGTGATCTGTGCGTGTGGTTAGGCTTAGGAGTTAGGGTTAGAAGTTAGGGTTAGAAATTAGGGTTAGGGTTAGGGTTAGAAGTTAGGGTTAGAAATTAGGGTTAGGGTTAGAAGTTAGGGTTAGAAGTTAGGGTTAGAAGTTAGGGTTAGAAGTTAGGTGTTTGAATAAAAAAAAAAATTACTAAAAAAAAAAAATAATAATAATAATAAAAAATATATATATATAAAAATTACTGGTGATTAGGTAGCCTTTGTTAGTTCGCCAGAGTACTGGCAGTTGGTAGAAGTAGTTTGGTTTAGTAGTTTTCAAGAAAAAAAGGAAAAAAAAAAAAAAAAGGAAAAAAAAAAAAAAGAAAAAAAATATTGAAGTTTGTGTCAGCTAGTTAGGGTTAGGGTTAGGAGTTAGGGTTAGGGTTAGGAGTTAGGGTTAGAAGTTAGGGTTAGAAGTTAGGGTTAGAAGTTAGGGTTAGAAGTTAGTGTTAGAAGTTAGGGTTAGAAGTTAGGGTTAGAAGTTAGGGTTAGAAGTAGACGTTTGAATAAAAAAAAAAATTACAAAAAAAAAAAGTTTTCTTTAGTAGTTTTAAAAAAAAAGGAAAATATATATATAACTATATATATACATACATATATATAGCTTGCACCATATATAAAATGGCTGAGCGTACGTATACGGCAGAGGAGGCATACGCATTTATCTGTTCTGATACAGAAAGTGCAAGCGAGACTGAACAGTTTCAAATTTCGTCATCATCCGCTAACTCTAGTGATGACGAACCGCAGCAAAGTCGCAGACGTGACTCTTTGCCTGCCACTAGCACTACTGACCCTGAATGGATGCCCACAGAGTCATATGCTCCGTCTGTTCCAGAATTTAATTCTGCTACAGGCATCCATGTGGATAATACGGGGTTTAGGGAGGCGGAATATTTTAAAATCTTTTTATCAGAAGAACTGATAAATTTGATGGTTGAGCAGACCAATTTATACGCTGCTCAATTCATCGCTAGTCACCCCACCTCATTTTATGCTAAGACTGGCATATGGTGCCCTGTTGTTGGGGGCGGACATTTTAAAGTTTTGGTGCCTCCTTCTAAATATGGGTCTCATAAAAAAACCCACTATGAGATCCTACTGGTCATCTGATGTGTTGTACGATACCCCCATGTACAGGGCAGTAATGACCAGACAGCGATTTGAGACAATCCTGCGTTTCCTGCACTTCGCTGACAACACACAGTGCCCCCCACGTGATGACCCCAGCCACGACAGGCTTTTTAAAATTAGGCCCCTTATAAATTATTTAAATCAAAAATTTAAAGAGGCCTACACCCCAGAAAAAAATGTTGCAGTGGACGAGTCACTTGTCCTTTTTAAAGGAAGGCTGCAATTTCGCCAATATTTGCCCAGGAAAAGAGCACGATTTGGCCTAAAAATTTATAAGCTCTGCGAGAGCGGAACTGGGTACACATACAAATTTAGGGTGTATGAGGGCAAAGATACCCAGTTTTCCCCCCCTGAATGCCCCCCTTCCCTAAATGTGGCAGGCAAAATAGTCTGGGATCTCCTGCACCCTCTTTTAGATAAGGGGTACCACTTGTACATTGATAATTACTATACAAGTGTACCCCTTTTGAAGTGCCTTTCAGTAAGAAAGACAGTGGCATGTGGCACCGTACGCCGCAATCAAAGAGGCCTCCCCAAGCCTTTGGTAAACCAAAAACTGAGGCCTGGGGAAATAAAAGGCCTCTGCAATGGGACATCTTGCTCATAAAATATCGGGACAAAAAAGATGTCCTCATACTGACATCTATCCACCCAGACAGAAGCAGCCCTGTTCCTGTACGCGGCACCGATACCACCGTCCGTAAACCTGTCTGCATACAGGATTATAACAAATATATGGGTGGGGTGGACCTTGCAGACCAAATGCTGCAGCCTTATAGTGCGGTCAGGAAATCCCGCATTTGGTATAAAAAGCTTGCATCCCACCTTATGCAAGTAGCCCTGTACAATTCTTTTGTTATTTTCCAAAAAGCAGGGAACCATGGAACCACTTATCTTGAATTTCAAGAAAAAATAATTAAAAATTTGATATTTGGAGAACAGGGCCAGGAAAGCAGTGGCATAGCGTCATCCAGCCATGCAAGCAGAATTGTCCCCGGGCAACATTTCCCATCAGAGGTGCCCCCTACTGCAAAGAAAAGCAGAGCCCAGAAGAGATGCAGGGTCTGTTATAAGAACGGGATACGGCGGGACACTGTATATCAATGCGACACCTGTCCAGATAAGCCTGGACTATGCATTAGACAGTGTTTCCGCATTTACCACACGTCTCCAGATTATTAATAATTTTATTTTTACTTCTTTTATGCACTTTTGGCCTGTTTTAATTTATTATGCAACCCACTGCTTTTTTAACACTCCTTATTTCATTATATTATTACCCAATTATAATTTGGGAAATTAGACAAACCCCAAAAGGTAAAAAAAAAATTCTCATTATACCCCTAGATGAATACTTTAGGGAGTGTAGTTTCCAAAATGGAGTCACTTTTTTGGGGTTTGCAAATGCAAGAAATGCAAGACAGCGCCTGAAAATTATTCCGGTGAAATCTGCCCTCAAAAAATCCACATTGTGCTCCATCTGTTCTAAGCTCTGCCGTTCACCCGTACAGTAGTCGATGACCACATATGGGGTGTTGCCGTATTCAGAAGAAAATGGGGAACATATTTAGTGGTGACTTTCTCCTCTTACCCCTTGTGACAATGAAAAACTTGGGTCTAAAGTGACATTTTTCAATAAAATATGTAATTTTTTTTTTTTACAGCCAAGGGTTTCTAAATTCTATGAAAAGTATATTGGGCCAAAGTGCTCACTACACCCCTAGATGAATACTTTAGGGGGTGTAGTTTCCAAAATGGGGTCACTTTTTTGGGGTTTCCACTGTGGGGGGTCCCCAGGGTATCTTCAAATGCAAGACAGCGCCTGTAAATTATTCCGGTGAAATCTGCCCTCCGAAATCCACATTGTGCTCCATCTGTTCTAAGCTCTGCCGTTCACCCGTACAGTAGTCGATGACCACATATGGGGTGTTGCCGTATTCAGAAGAAAATGGGGAACATATTTAGTGGTGACTTTCTCCTCTTACCCCTTGTGACAATGAAAAACTTGGGTCTAAAGTGACATTTTTCAGTAAAATATGTAATTTTTTTTTTTACAGCCAAGGGTTTCTAAATTCTATGAAAAGTATATTGGGCCAAAGTGCTCACTACACCCCTAGATGAATACTTTAGGGGGTGTAGTTTCCAAAATGGGGTCACTTTTTTGGGGTTTGCAAATGCAAGAAATGCAAGACAGCGCCTGAAAATTATTCCGGTGAAATCTGCCCTCAAAAAATCCACATTGTGCTCCATCTGTTCTAAGCTCTGCCGTTCACCCGTACAGTAGTCGATGACACATATGGGTGTTGCCGTATTCAGAAGAAAATAGGGAACATATTTAGAGGTGACTTTCTCCTCTTACCCCTTGTGACAATGAAAAACTTGGGTCTAAAGTGACATTTTTCAGTAAAATATGTAATTTTTTTTTTTTACAGCCAAGGGTTTCTAAATTCTATGAAAAGTATATTGGGCCAAAGTGCTCACTACACCCCTAGATGAATACTTTAGGGGGTGTAGTTTCCAAAATGGGGTCACTTTTTTGGGGTTTCCACTGTGGGGGGTCCCCAGGGTATCTTCAAATGCAAGACAGCGCCTGTAAATTATTCCGGTGAAATCTGCCCTCCGAAATCCACATTGTGCTCCATCTGTTCTAAGCTCTGCCGTTCACCCGTACAGTAGTCGATGACCACATATGGGGTGTTGCCGTATTCAGAAGAAAATGGGGAACATATTTAGTGGTGACTTTCTCCTCTTACCCCTTGTGACAATGAAAAACTTGGGTCTAAAGTGACATTTTTCAGTAAAATATGTAATTTTTTTTTTACAGCCAAGGGTTTCTAAATTCTATGAAAAGTATATTGGGCCAAAGTGCTCACTACACCCCTAGATGAATACTTTAGGGGGTGTAGTTTCCAAAATGGGGTCACTTTTTTGGGGTTTCCACTGTGGGGGGTCCCCAGGGTATCTTCAAATGCAAGACAGCGCCTGTAAATTATTCCGGTGAAATCTGCCCTCCGAAATCCACATTGTGCTCCATCTGTTCTAAGCTCTGCCGTTCACCCGTACAGTAGTCAATAACCACATATGGGGTGTTACTGTAAACTGCAGAATCAGGGTAATATATATTGAGTTTAGTTTGGCTGTAAACCCATTCTGTATTATAGGAAAAAATTATTGAAATAGAAAAACTGCAAAAAATGTGAAATTTTGAAATTTCTTCTACATTTTCTTTTAATTCCTGTGGAGCACCTAATGGGTTAACAAAGTTTATAAAATCAGTTTTGAATAACTTGAGGGGTGTAGTTTATAAAATGGAGTAATTTTTGGGTGGTATCTAGTATGTAAGGCCCACAAAGTGACTTCATAACTGAACTGGTCCTTAAAAAGTGTTTTTTAGAAATTTTCTTAAAAAAATGTAAATATTGCTTCTAAAATTCTAAGTCTTCTAATGTCCTTAAAAAAATAAAATGACATTTTCAAAATAATGCCAACATAACGTAGAAATGTAAAGTAATAACTATTTTGTCAGCTATCACTATCTGCCTTAAAAGCAGAGAAATTCAAATTTAGAAATTTACAAATTTTTCCAAATTTTCTTTAAATTTGGGATTTTTTCATAAATAAAGGTGACACATATTGACTCAAATTTACCCCTTACATGAAGTACAATGTGTCACAAGAAAACAATCTCAGAATGGCTTGGATAAGTAAAAGCGTTCCAAAGTTATTACCACATAAAGTGACCCATGTCAGATTTGCAAAAATCAGTCTGGTCACGAAGGTGCAAAATGGCCCGGTCATTAAGGGGTTAAATAGCTTTTTATTTCAGTGAATGTGACCTCCTAATGCTGCAAATTCCACAAATGAGCATTTTCAGTTCTTAAAAACATATAAAATGTTTAGAAACTCTAAAGTGCATAATAATTTGGAACAGTGCATTTTGAGTTTTTTAATTTTTGAAGAATATACTGTTATCATTGGGAGGTTTGTTCATAAAAATTCGATGTATACTCTAACGGGTGATGACTTTTATTATACTGACTGTCATCTGCACCGACCATTTAGGAAAATCAGAGATAAATATCATTTGCATAATAACATTGGAACATGGTGCATGTGACCTGCCTGTCATTCTGATGCACAGTAACGATTTTGCTACCAGAAAGGACTAGCTAGTAGGGATGAGCGAACTTTTGAAAAGTTCGGTTTGGTTTGGCGAACTTTCGTGAAGTTCGGATTCGTACAAACCGAACCTAAAACGAACCTTGCTATAACGGCTGAATAATTGCAGCTACAATAGTGGGAGTCTGATAGGGTATAGTTTCGTTTTGTTGCAGTTGCTATTAGAGATGAGCGAGCATGCTCGGCCGAGCATGCTCGAGTGCAATTTTTGCGTATTTGCTTACGCATTTTAAAATCGGTACGCTAATTATACGCATATTTTAATCTGTACGCATAGTGTACAAATTGTCAAAATGCGTATGCATTAGTGTACAGATTAAAATATGCATATGATTAGCGTACCAATTTTAAAATGCGTACGCAAATACGCAAAAATGGCACTCGAGCATGCTCGGTCGAGCATGCTCGCTCATACATGAACACAATGAGTACAGTTTTGCGTCGCCGTTGTTATTTTAACCAGATTCGTTACGAATTTTCTCAAAGTTTGGTTCGGTGATGAACCGAACTTTTGGCAAAGTTCGTAACGAATCTGGTTCGTTGCGGTTCGGTTCGCTCATCCCTACTAGCTAGTCATGTTGCTACAATGCACAGTGATGTACAGCGAGATACATTCTCTCTAAAGTTTAAAGGGGTTGTCTGGGTTCAGAGTAGAACCTGGACATAACCCCTTCTTCCCCGTTCATAACCCCTTCTTCCCCGTGCATTTTTTTGCTCCAATGCTCTCTACAGCACAGGGCAAGGACTTTTTCTTTAGATCCAGTGTCATACTGGGCTATGCTAGGCGGAGGATGTCTTACAGGCTAGGGCAGCGCTAAAGACCGCCCATTAGTCCAGTGATATCACCAGGATCACTGTTAGGAGGCTTCCGCCTAGCATAGTCTAGTATGACTCCGGATCTATACAGTGCAGGGCAAGGGAGAACATCGAAGCATCAAATGCTCTGATGTTCAACTCAGAGGGGCTAAATGGGGGAAGAAGGAGTTATGTGCAGGTACAACTCTGTACCCAGACAACCCCTTTAACTGCAGGCCAGTATAAACCTGATTTGACACGCTTCGTGACGAATTCAAGGTGGGTTCATGTCACGTTTTATGGCTTGAATTTGAAATACACGCTAGAAAAAAAAAATAAAAGATAGAAAAATGCAGCACACCACATTCTTGTATCCTGCACAGTCCTGTAAAAAAAACACATACGTAAAAAAAAAAAAAGTATACTTTTCTTTACAATGGATCTCTACAGCGAACAGATACCACTGTAAGTCTGAGGCATCCATTCAACGTATACGTTTTCTGTATGCGTTAAACAGACAGGCAAAATGTGATGTGAACCCAGCCTAATTTGTCATATTTCCTAAATGTTACATGACATCATTATCTGTAATTTATTCCATCATTTCTAATCTATTATTTGCTGTTGTACCTGTTTCACAGTCTCAGTGTGCTTAAATACAGAAGTATCCTGGCATTTATCTTTGCCATTGATGAAATAAATGCGGACCCTCACATTCTCCCCAATATTACTCTGGGGTACCACATATATGACACCTGTGCCGATCCAAAGAAAACAATAGCATACAGCCAAATGATACTATCCGGTTACAGGACAGAGGCTCCGAATTATTCTTGCATTAAACATGGAGAAATAGCCGGTTTTATTGGTGACAGTACATTTCCCACCACACGGGCACTGGCACAGTTACTCAGCTTGTACAGGTATGTGCAGGTAAGTACACCTTTCTTAGTTTTGATATTTGGTTTTGTATAGCAAGAAAAAAAAATTCTGAACAAAATTTTTTAGCTTACTAATGGAGTAGTAAATGTTGGATTTTCTTAGGGGGGTGCTGTTTATGGGGACAGAAGGACGGTCACGTGTAAGGGAGAGGTGTTGTTGCTGTATGTTGTCGTGGTGGCCAGGTCACTTCACAGAAAATTGGAGGATACTTTTGGCCCTGATTAGTATGCATGGCTCCCCACTTTTAGTTTCTGGAAGGCATCAGGCACAGTTGTACTCCGTGTCCTTTAACTGGATTTCTCAATTGGAATGACTTATACAAGGAATCTTCAGCATTAAATACTACTCATGTTTCAGCATGATCCATTAACCCAATAATCTGTCCTTAAAATGTAGGCACACAGCTGAGACTTGAGCGCAGGTTTTGGCTCCTCTGTGCTTGGACATACACTGGGGTAAATTCTGTTTTATTACCCCAAAATACAAGTGCAGGGGAGCCCAGAAAGAGAGAGAGGAAGAGGATGAGAGTGGTGGCAAGGATAGGAGTAGTAGTGGTAGATACAATAGCAATCCTTACTCTGACATCCCCTGGGCCGTGCAGTAAGGGGAGGACACAAACCCTTCTTCCCCTCAGGGTATACCCTGTTCTTGGGGCTCCTAATTGGCAAGGCAGGGCTCCCTTGAGGTAGTAGCAAGGAGGCAATGAGGGGGCCGGTTTGGGGAGTAACAAGTGCACTGTATTTTACTAAGGCACTGTGGGCATATGTCTCACACAGGCACTTCCAAAATTCAGTTCAGTCTCTCCAGGTTACGCAGTCCCTCCAGGTCATTTCCCAATGCTGTATATGAGAATATAAGCCATGCAATAAAAGCTTTTCTGAGTCTCTTCCCAATCAATCCAAGCAACTTCCCAAATCTACTAAAGGGGGCAAAGTCTCTCTTACTATATATCTGCAATGCCCAACTGTGGGGTGCAGTCCATCTTAGCAGTGTGGCTTGCACCGAAACCTATAGACATGTACAGTGAAGTCCACAGCCATACACGTGCATTGCCATTCACTGGTGGTCCTCAACCTTCTGTAAAATTCAATGTTTCTTTCCCTCAGAGGCTGACACAGGTTACCAGTAACTTTTCTGGTGTCTCTTAGTCTTCAGGGCTGGTTTACCCTGTTGGCTGCTTCTCTCTGGCACCAGCTACAAAAACTAGCTGCTCACTCTCCTGCTAGCTGAACTCTTCATACACTATATCTCCTAACTCAGAGGGCTGGATCCTGCAGTCCAGGGAAGATAAAAATAATCATTTCTCCCATATTCAGCCTTTTGGAATACAGAGTGGATAATAATGCTGCATTAACCAGTGCTGTTGCATTATATATTATTTGCTTTGCTGCTTTCAGCCATGACAACGTGCACCTGCGCACTGGGATGTGCTGACTGACCTCCAATTTTTCTTTGCATTAACCATTTGTACTACTGGAAGTGTAGAGATGGCATACCTTGTAGCAGTGACTCACATTACAGATTAGCATCAACCCTTTTCTCACAGTAAAGATTTTGACACCGTTTAGCAGTGAACCTCCAGATCACTACACACACCTCTATTTTAACGAAAGCCATCCCCAGCTACACTTGACATGTCAATCTCCTGTGATCTGAAAAACAGATCCAGGAGTGCTGTTGCCTTCTCAGACAGTTGATCGGTGAGGGTCCTGGGTGTCGGAATCCTGCCGATCAAATGCTGATGATCTATCCAGAGGATAGATCATGAGTTTTACAGAACTGGAGAACCCCTTTAAATTGGTTATCTGGTTTTATGATATTGATTAGTTTCAGATTGGTGGTGGTCCACCTGTCAGCACTCCCACCGATCAGCTGTTTAAAAAGGTTGTAGCGCTAGGGCAAGATCTGAATCCTGTTTAAAGATTACCTGCACACTGCCTTCATAGTAGTGGTAAGGCAGTGTAATTCTTCTCCTAACATTGAAGAGGACGCAACTCTCACACTAGCACCGCGGCCCCTTCAAACAGCTGATCGCTGGGGGTGCCAAGACTGAGACCCCCCTCCCCAACAATCTGATATTGATGACCTGTCCTGAGGATAGGGATGAACGAACCCGTGGATGTTTGGCCGAACTTTGCTTCAAAGTTGGTTTCGGGTACCCGAACTTAAACCTTAACCCAAACCCCATTGAAGTCAATGGGGACCCGAACTCGAACACGAACCCCATTGAATTCAATGGGGACCCAAAATGGCTGTAAAATAGTCACAGTAAAGGCTAGAGGGATGCAAAAGGAAGCAAAATGGGAGTTAAGAGCTGGACAATTGCCATGCAAACAAATGTGGATAGGGAAATGACTTAAAATAACATAAAATAGAAAAAATAAAAAATAATACTCTAGAACCAGGAGGTGGAGGTCCAAGTGGAATAGGAGGTTGAGGAGGCGGTGGACGTGGCGATGTAGGTGGAAGAGGCGGAGGAGGATAAAGCCAACACTGTTTTTGTGGGGGTTTTTTATTTTTATTTGAGGAGGCCCCAAAACATTGGGAAACGGCAAACAGAACAAACAAACTGCGCTAGAGTATATCAATTGCTAATTGCGACCGGTATACTTCTCTACTCTGCCAAAGGTACAGACAAGTCCTGTGGGATCCATGCTTCATTTTAATGAGCTAAAAAGTAACAGGAGACAGTGCCACATGTGTGGTGTCGTCTGATAAATGTACTCACATACTGTATAAGCTATATTCTGCTTACTGTCTTGTGTTGCAATAAGTCACAACACCTGTAGAGCGCCTCGCTGGTTTAAAACCCAACAAGCAAACGGGAGACCTGGAATGCTTCCGCCATTCTGTGCCCGCACCACTGGGGTGATCGCTGGGAGAGATATATACGTCAAGTAGAAAAAGGTATGAATCGTTTGTTCGCCGCTGTCAACAGGATTTACCAAACAATCCAAGGTAGTAAAAGGATATCTTTATTATAGAGCTTGTCAACGCGTTCCAAGGGCAGGAAGGCCCTCTTCAGGACAGTTTACAATTCAAATACCAAGGAAAAACATTTAAAAGCAGTAGTTTTTGGTGCGCAGGCCTAGGGGGCGGTGTTGGGGCGTTCTTATTATAATTGACATCAGAGATGAGCGAATCATCCAAAATTCGCTTTGTCGAATATTCGTCGAACTTTTCATAAGATTCGTATATTCTACAAATCTATTCGGCGAATCTGTGTACAAATCATACGTTATTATGTGGTGTTTTGCGAACATTCGCGCACTAATAACGGATGTTTAGTTTTAAAAGGTACGCAACTTCTGTGAACACGTATGCATGAGCGTACAAATTGCATACGAAAATGACGGGCTTTGCTGGAGCGGAAT
This sequence comes from Rhinella marina, assembly GCA_900303285.1. Lineage (NCBI taxonomy): Eukaryota > Metazoa > Chordata > Amphibia > Anura > Bufonidae > Rhinella > Rhinella marina. Next base: position 21,626 of record ONZH01022759.1, read on the forward strand.
GGTGGAGCAGGAGGAACTGACCCCGGCTACAGGTCCTTTGGAACTGCTGCCCTGTGCCTTCTTCTCCTTTTTTTTAGAGCTTGAGGTCTGGCTGGAACTGGATCCCTTTTGCTTTTCCATTCCAGACATTTTCCACTTGACAGTGGCCCTGCAGCTGGTCTTTGTATCTCTCCCTATCTCTCTCCCTGTCTCTCTCCCTGCCTGATTAATTACTACCCCTGCACTTGCCCTGAACTGGCCCTGCAGTATCCCTGATATGTGTAATATGGATTCCCAGAACAATTACACCACAATTTTAACAAAACAGGTCTCAGTCTCTCAGAACTACACACACAGTGCTTCTGCTCGTCTCAGCGGTTGCAGCACAACTGATGTGTCACTGGCTTACCGAGCCTGAGCCAATCAGAGCAAGCCCTGCCCACTAGGTCAGGTGACCGCTTTCTTCCCGGGCTTTTTGCGTATATAGTAACTTATACATAGCATTAGCGTACAATTTGTTGGACAAGTACGTAGTGAATGCGTAGAAAGCCTTAAGAACATTTTCGAATCTAACGGAGCGAATCTCAAAAAAATTCTGATTCGCTTTGCAACGGAAAATTTACAAGATTCGTATCAAATCTACGAAGCGGTGAATAGATTCGCTCATCTCTAATTGACATACTTGTCATTGCGCTATATGTTCTATTATCAGTGCGTTACATAAATACAAGGGGGAAGAGGATATAGTGATATACCCTTTGTATTATAATGTTCTCTGGTTCAGGTTGTTTGATGTCTCCCGATTTGCTACAATGAGTTACTTGCAATTTCATCCTTATCCAGTCTCATATCAATTGCTACAATATGTCTGTTGCAGCCTTCTCATTGCTGTTCGATATTTTTTAATAAATCTTTATCCATTGCTTTTAGGTTTTATTCTAATATATATAGAGAGACATGCGGTATGTGCATGTAAAGTGTTAAACGGCCCGGATCGGCACTCCTGTCGCTGCGCCTAAGGCCCCTTAGTGAACGCCGTAAAAAGGCGTATAGGTGTTCACTAAGGGGTTAAATATTTTCCTTGCTATTTGAATTGTAAACTGTCCTGAAGAGGGCCTTCCTGCCCTTGAAATGCGTTTGCAAGCTCTATAATAAAGATATCCTTTTACTAACTTGGATGGTTTGGAAATCCTGTTGACAACGCGGAACAAGCGATTCAGACCTCTTTCTACTTAACAGACATTTTAATGGACGTGAGCTTGTTCACGTTGGCTGTGGACAGGTGTATGCGCCTGTCTGTGATGACCCTCCCCCCCCCGCCGTGCTAAACACACGTTCGGACAATACACTTGCTTGAGGGCAGGCCAGCACCTCCAAGGCGTAAAGGGCAAGCTCAGGCCATGTGTCCAGTTTGGAGACCCAGAAGTTAAATGGGGCACACCCATCAGTCAGTACGTGCAGACGTGTGCACACATACTGTTCCACCATGTTGCTGAAATGCTGCCTTCTGCTAAGATGGTCCGTATCAGATGGTGGTGCTGGTTGTTGCGGTGTGCTGACAAAGCTTTTCCACATTTCAACCATGCTAACCTCACCTTCTAAGGTGGTGCCGATGCTCCAGCTGCGTTGGCAACTTCCTCCTCCTCTGCATCATGCTTCACTGAGCCCCCGCTGTCAGGTGGAAACACCGCCAGTAGCGTATCTACCAGCAGGCACTTACGCATCTTCTGATCACGCTCCAGTGACGGAAGTAAAGATGGCACATTATTCTTGTAGCGGGGATCCAGCAGGGTGGCCCACCAGTAATCACCACTGGTAACAATCCGGGCAACTCACCGGTCATTGCGCAGGCACTGCAGCAGGTACTCGTTCATGTGTGCCAGGCTGTCCAGAGGCAACGACAAGCTGTCCTCGATGGGAGGTGTATTGTCTGTGTCCTCTGTATTCCTCCTCATCATGATCCTCCAAAACTGTGCCCTGGCTGGACAGTTGGGTACCTTGCCACTGTTGGTGTAGCAACCCACCCTCGGATCCACCTGTGGATGACTGGCCTGATAACTCTGGGAATGATCCCAGCATTTTTTCAAGGAGGCATAAAAGGGGAATAGAAAAGCTGATGATGGTGTCACCACTGGCCATGTAGGTGGAGTACTTGAAACAGCGCAACATGGCACACACATCCCGCATGGAGGCCCACTCAGTGGTGCAGTTCTGCAGAGCGACTCACCCATGCGTGCTGCAGCTGAAACTCCACTATCGCCTGCTGCTGCTCACACAGACTCTCCAGCATGTGCATGGTGGAGTTCCACCTTGTGGTTACGTCGCATATGAGGTGGTGAGCGGGAAGGCAGAAGTTACGCTACAGCGCAGACAGGCGAGCAGCAGCAGGGTGAAAACATCAAAAGCGTACACAGACAGCCTGCACTTTCTGCAGGAGCTCTGACATCTCTGGGTAATTTTTCAGGAACATCTGCACCACCAAATTCAGCACATGCACCAGTCTAGGGTTGGGTGTCAAACCGGCTAGGCCCAGAGCTGCTATGAGATTTGTCCCGTTATCTTACACCACCAGGCCATGCTTGAGGCTCAGCGGCACCAACCACTCATCGGTCTATTCTTCTATGCCCATCCACAGCTCCTGCGCAGTATGGGTTTTTTCCCCCCAAACAGATGAGTTTCAGAACAGCCTGCTGTCGTTTACCCCTGGCTGTGTTGAAGTTGGTGGTGCAGGTGATATGCTGACCAGATTTGGAGGCGGTAGAGAAGGAAGCAGAGTTGGAGGAGGAGGCAGCCTGCTGTCATTTCCCACTGTCTGTGTTGAAGTTGGTGGTGTAGATGTTTCACTGTCCGGATGAGGAGTTGGTAGAGGAGGATAAGGAGGAAGTCCATTCTTACTGGTTCATATATTGATGCTTTTGTGAACCTTGCCACTGATGGCATTGTGCAGCGTACACCTGATTTTGTCCACCACTTGTTCGTGCAGGGCAGGGATGGCCTGCCTGGAAAAGTAGTGGCGGCTGGGAGCCACATAGTCTTGGACAGCCACCGCCATAATGTTTTTAAAACTGTCATTCTCCACCAGACATAATGGCAGTATTTCAAGGGCCTGGAATTTTGAAATGCTGGCGTTAAGGGTGGGAGTGGGTAAGGGGGGTACTTCCTCTTTCTCTCCAGTGTTTGGGGGATGGACAGCTGAACGCTTCCATGAGACAGTGTGGAGATACTTGGTGACACTGCTGATGGTAGTGGTGTTGCTATCACATCCTCTCTTTACGGGGTGCTAGGTGGCCCTGTTGTTCCAGAGGGTGAGAAAGAGACCGAGACCACAGCAGAAAAGGGAGCTGGAGGAACCTCAGATCTTTCATGGTTTTTCAGCTGTCTGCTTCACTGCAGCTCATGCTTTGCATTTAGATGCCTGGTCATACAGGTGGTGCTCAGGTTTAGAACATTTATGCCTCGCTATAGGCTCTGACTGCACAGCGTGCAAACCACCCTTGTCTAGTCATCAGCACATTGCCTGAAGAACTGCCATTCCAAGGAACTCCTTTGAGCTGGCTTTGGTGTGCTCTGTCCCTCGGCATGGTGGACAGTAGTAGGCATACTGGCTGGGGGCTGTCCACTATGGTTTTGCACCTTGCTCCCTCTTGTGCTGCGTGCCTGGTCCTACATGACCACCACGTCTTCCAATGAATTGCACACATCACTCGGATGACCTTGATTTAATGAGGGGTCTCATCATCCTCCTCAGCATCTTCCACCCACTCCTCAAACCTGCCCTCCTTGCCGGTCTGCACAATGAAAAAAGCCACAGCAGTTGACACCTGTGTTTTGTCATCAGAGACTTGCTGCGGTGATCCTCCCATGTCCATATCCTGAAACAAAGTGGTTGGGCATCAGTCAGAGGCGTAGCTAGAGGTTCAGCCCAGGGGGGGCGAAACATACTTGAGTGGGCCCCCCACTTAGTGGCTTCCCAAACGCACGTTTCCAACTTCACAGGCACATACTACTAGTTGTGGTTATAATATTGTATTAGAAAGATGACTGTATAAACTGCTAGATCATCTATGCTGTTAAGTACAGTACAATAGACTTTCTACATACCCTACTCTAAATACTCTACCACATAATGCAGTAAAATATAGGAGTAATAGGAGTAAAAAACAAGGGGACTTCTATGTTAAAGGAAATCTGTCCCCAGCTTTTACATCACTAAACTAACAGTCCCCTGCCCCATCAGACCTCAGATAAGCTTAATGTGCCCCCATCACACCTCAGATCAGCGTATTGCGCCTCCATCAGACCTCAGATCAGCGTATTGTGCCCCATCAGACCTCAGATCAGCAAAATGTGCCCCCATCAGACCTCACATCAGCCTACTGTGCCCCATCAGACCTCACATCACCCTACTGTGCCCCCATCAGACCTCAGATCAGCGTATTGTGCCTCCATCAGACCTCAGATCAGCGTATTGTGCCCCATCAGACCTCAGATCAGCGTACTGTGCCCCATCAGACCTCAGATCAGCGTATTGTGCCCCCATCAGACCTCAGATCAGCAAAATGTGCCCCCATCAGACCTCAGATCAGCAGAATGTGCCCCCATCAGACCTCAGATCAGCGTATTGTGCCCCATCAGACCTCAGATCAGCAGACTGTGCCCCCATTAGTCCTCACATCAGCCTACTGTGCTCCCATGAGACCTCAGATCAGCATATTGTGCCCCCATCAGACCTCACATCAGCCTACTGTGCCCCCATCAGACCTCAGATCAGCAGAATGTGCCCCCATCAGACCTCACATCAGCCTACTGTGCCCCCATCAGACCTCAGATCAGCCTATTGTGCCCCCATCAGACCTCAGATCAGCCTATTGTGCCCCATCAGACCTCAGATCAGCGTATTGTACCCCCATCAGACCTCAGATCAGCAGAATATGCCCCCATCAGACCTCACATCAGCCTACTGTGCCCCATCAGACCTCACATCACCCTACTGTGCCCCCATCAGACCTCAGATCAGCCTATTGTGCCCCATCAGACCTCAGATCAGCGTATTGTACCCCCATCAGACCTCAGATCAGCAGAATGTGCCCCCATTAGTCCTCACATCAGCCTACTGTGCCCCCATCAGACCTCAGATCAGCAGAATGTGCCCCCATCAGACCTCAGATCAGCAGAATGTGCCCCCATTAGTCCTCACATCAGCCTACTGTGCCCCCATCAGACCTCAGATCAGCAGAATGTGCCCCCATCAGACCTCAGATCAGCAGAATGTGCCCCACCAGACCTCAGATCAGCCTACTGTGCCCCATCAGACCTCACATCACCCTACTGTGCCTCCATCAGACCTCAGATCAGCGTATTGTGCCTCCATCAGACCTCATATCAGCGTATTGTGCCACCATCAGACCTCAGATCAGCAGAATGTGCCCCCATCAGACCTCAGATCAGCGTATTGTGCCCCCATCAGACCTCAGATCAGCATATTGTGCCCCATCAGACCTCAGATCAGTGTATTGTGCCCCCATCAGACCTCAGATCAGCGTATTGTACCCCCATCAGACCTCACATCAGCCTACTGTGCCACATCAGACCTCAGATTAGCGTATTGTGCCCCATCAGACCTCACATCAGCCTACTGTGCCCCCATCAGACCTCAGATCAGCCCACCCAGCCACATAAGATTAAAATAAAAAATCTTTCTTACCTGTCGGGCGCTGCGGCTGCCCTCCGGTCTGGTGCTCCACTGTCTTCTCTGGCCGCGCGTGCAGCGTCAGGTCATAGTGCGCGCCGGCCAGGGAGACAGTGGAGCGCGGACCGGAAGGCAGCTGCAGCGCCGGACAGGTAAGAAAGATTTTTTCTTTTAATCTTATGTGGCTGGGTGGGCTGATCTGAGGTCTGATGGGGGTCCCTAAATACAAGTAAGCGCTTCCATAACGGAAGCGCTCACTTGTATTCGCCTGTATTCATCCTTGCTGGGCCCCCCCTGAGTCACTGGGCCCGGAGCCGTCGCCCCCCCTGCCCCCCCGGTAGCTACGCCTCTGGCATCAGTGCACTCAATCTCTTCCACTTCTGGGGCAGGGCTAGGTGGATGGCCCACAAAAACCCCGCTAGCAGAGTCATCAAAAAGCATAAGTGACTGCTGCATGACTTAAGGGCTCAGACTGCTTGGATGATGTGCAAGGGGTTGAGGAGGAAGACAGATGCACATGGGCCATAGTTGCCAACTCTGAGCTTTCAGCAGGGGACTGGGTTGAAGACAATATGAAGGAACTGGAGGCAGTTTCAGCCATCTAATCTAATACCTGCTCTACTTGTTCTGGCCTCACCATTTGTAAAGCAGTATGACACACAACGTCCTGTCGTCTGCGTGCACCAGAGGAAGGCATTTCATTTGGTCATAGCTGGCACAGATCAACAACATCCTCTCCCTGCAGCAGGAGCTCCACCACCACCCGGCCCTTATATGATGCTCTCCTCATTCTTTGAGGACACCCACAAAATTAACAGCCAGATTAACTATTCTATTTCAGTGTCACGGATGCAAAGGAGCTGTCTTGCGCCCTAAAAAAAAAAGGTTTCTGTCACCGACAGAATTAACAGACAGATTAACTATTGTATGTATGTGTTTTGCGCACCAAAAAATGGATTTATATCACTCACACAATTAACAGGCTGATAACTATTCTATTACACTGTGACGGATGCAAAAGAGGTGTATCTCACCCAAAAAAATGACTATAGGTCACCCAGAGAATTCCCAGTCTGGGGAAGGAGCAGGCTGCTTCAAGGCCTGTGGGAGCCAGGACCCTCTAACCCGGTGTGGGGTCAGCACGGTGTGGTGTTTTGGGGAGCTGGGTGGTAGACCCAGATCCTGACAGAGAGGGAAAATACTGTGTAGTCAGTGGCCAGATGACCTAAGATTTATGTTTATGATTTATGTTTGGACTGCTCCAAAAGTGACAATAATGCTGGTCGTGGCCAGTTTGTACCCAGATCTGCAGTGTTGGAGTGGCTTCTTGAGGTGTGCCAATCGTCTAAGCGGAGAAGACGGCGATCCTGGAGAGCTAAGTGACCTCAAGTTGTCACTATACATATAGATATATATATGAGGTATAAATTACAGCTTGTACCTCACATGTCAGTACACTGCTGTATAGATTATTTATCTGTACACACTGAATCTTTATACCTTGTACATCAGAAGATGTTCCAGTTTTGTGTCAAATGTTCTTGAGTTTCACTGCAGTGTCCAGTCTGGATGTCTAGTCTCTTCTCAAGAGTCACTGGTGTTTTTTTCTTCCTGCCCTGCAAATTAATGCCTTATGGTACAATACGTTTCTGGGAGGAGTTCTGCTCTTTTGGTGTAATTATATAAATATATTATATAAATATATTATTTATATCAACACTAGGGATAAGCGAACCCGAACCAGAATGTTCGGGTTCGTACTGAACATTGCGTTGTTCGGGCACCCAAACTCAAACATGAACTTTGCCACGGTAGTCTGTGTTCGGGTTCAGATGCTAAATAAAGCTTGTTGAAAGACTGCAACACAGCCATTGAACAAGCTTTTAAGCTGTGGGAACTTTGAAGCCATCACAGTCATACCTAGTATTGACATGGCTGTGACTGGCCATCGCAGAACGTGACCCAGACTTCATAAAAGCCGGGTCACGCATTGCGCTGCTATTCTGCTGTAACTAGTGTAGGGACAGGACACAGCTGCAGTGATGGACAGTGTTAGGCTTTTGATTTGGCTGAATATTCCATGGGTGACTTATAGGTATTTTTTGAGGGTGCAATACAACTCCTTTGCACCAGTAACAAACAAATACAATATTTAGGGTGGAAACCCTGATTAACCCCTTCGCGACCAGCGCCGTACATGTACGGCGCTGGGGCGATGCGGGCACATGGCGCCCGCTCGCGGGTGCGGCGGGCGTCATGGCCGGCAAGTCTCTGCTGTTTCTAACAGCAGAGACTTGCCGCTACCTACTGTGTCGGCGGCGTCTTCCGGGGTGACTAGATGCCGTGATCACACGTGATCACGGCATCTAGTTGCGTCTAAACCCGGAAGCGTTCGCTTCCGGGTGGTGTACAGACACCCCGTGTGGCCAATCGGGGTGTCTGTACACCATATGAAAACTGTAATCCTCGCTGGTGAGGATTACAGTTTTCAAACTGCAATTCTTATTCTGGCCACTAGATGGCAGGCCAGGATAAGAAATGAGCAATTCATGGCTTTCTGAGTCTATAAAACCCAGAATTGCTCATAAAGAAAAAAAAAAAGCCACAATATATAAGCCCATATTTGAGCTTTCTAATAGTAAAAAAAAAAATAAAAAAAAATGTTAAAAAATATATAAAAAATAAAAAAGATGTAAAAGTTCAAATCACCCCCCTTTCCGTATAAGTAAAAAATAAATACCTAAATAACAATAAATATAGACATCATGGTATCACCGTGACCGAAAACGCCAGTACTTTTAAAATATAAAAAAAAAATTCCAATACGGCGAATTGTGTGGCGGAAAAAAGCGTCCAAATGGCGATTTGCCGTTTTTTGTCGCTTTTTTTTCTAAAAAAAATTAAATAAAAAGTGATCAAAAAGTCATACACACCCCAGAATGGTATCAATAAAAACTTCAGATCGTCTCGCAAAAAATGAGCCCCCATACAGCTCTGTACACATAAATACCAAAAAGTTATAGGGGTCAAGATTTGACAAAGAAAAAAAAAAAAGGGCAACTTTCTAATTATTTTATCACTATGAAAACGCAGGAAAAACTATACATATTAGGTATTGCCGGATTCGTACTGACCAGTAGAATGAAAGAAATGGATCAGTTTTAATGCACATCGAACGCTGTAAATAAGAAACCCGTAGAACTGTAGCGGAATAGCGTTTTCTTTGCAATTTCACCCGGTTTGGAATTTTTTTCCCGCTTCCCACTACACCGTATGCAATATTAAATGGTGGCGTTGGAAAGTACAACTTGTCCCGCAAAAAACAAGCCATCATCCAGCTATGTGAACAGAAAAATAAAAGAGTTATGGCTGTTTGAAGGCAGGGAGCGCAAAACGAAAATGCAGAACCGAAAAAAGCTCCGGGCGCGAAGGGGTTAAGGAGCTCAGCCTACATTTACCTGATCTCCTCAGCTTGGCAAGTAGAGATGAGCGAGCATGCTCGTCCAAGCTTGGTGCTCGTTCGAGTATTACGGTACTCGTAAGTGCTCGCTGCTCGGACGAGTATCTCGCCATGCTCGAGGAAATGGCATCTTCCGCATTGTGCATTTTTGGCGCCTATAAACTCAGCCAATCACAAGCCAGGAGACTCTGCGGTACACCCAGCATCACGTGGGGCACTTACATGTCGATAGCAGGGGTTGGCTGGCCTGATCAGGTGACCCTGGAATATACTAGTGACTGCCAGCGGTGCTCGGCTCAGATGCTGTCTGGATGTCATTAGGGACAGAGCTGCTGTGTTTCAGGGAGAGTGTTAGGGCCTGAATTTAGTTGTTGGTTAGGCAGGAATCACCCACAAAGAACCCAACAGCCCTTCTAAGGGCTACAAGACATTTTTTTTTGTCTCCTGGCTGGGCTGGCTGGCACTAGTAGTGCAGCTATCGCCATATATAACCCGTTTGTTTTTTTTAATTGTTATATCTCAGTGATACAAATCCATTTCATACAGCAGTGTGGAACCATTTTGTGTGTCACAGTTCAGCTGTCCACTCACCACAAACCATAATCCGTATTTTCTGTCCAGGTGACCCATACTGTACGTCACGTAATCAAATACGGTCTTTTGCTTTCACTTATACAGCTACATTACAAAAATCTCTGTGCGACATTTGTCTGGGTTGCAATTAAGCAGACTAAGTCTGCCTAATCTAATAGTTTCCGGGTAATTGCTCCATACTGCATGGAATAATAACATACGTAATTTAGCTCTAACTTATCCATCTATATACAAAGCACAATCCGTATTTTCTGTCCAGGTGACCCATTCTGTACGTCACGTCCGTAAAAA
>ONZH01022760.1:0-13027 GCA_900303285.1 Rhinella marina
CCACTTTCATTGTTTTATGTTAGCCCATTTTCTGTAGCTGACATGTCAGCTTTGGTGTATAGAATGGAAAGCATAAACAGAGACACCTCAATATCGTGGATGAGCAAGTTAATAACAGCTGTACAGTACTGCTGGATGCTTAGATAAGGCAGAACAGTGACACCATATATGTGATGTGTTATAATAAAGGCAGTGACCTGTGGCTCATGGCCATTCAAAGTACAAAAACACTTGATTCACATTGTGGTTTTGTCCTGCTTTTGCAATAAATCAATAAAAATGATAAGTCCTGTGATAGCTGAAAACACAAATGTATGCAAGAGCTATTACTATAGCAGGACGTGCACAGATATAGTCACTTTTTTTGGCCCTAGAGTCAGAGGTCAGAGCTACAAAACTCCACAGAAAAGGAGAAGGAGTGGGTCAGAGTGTGAGTAGTAGCTGAATGTGTCTAGGTTCTGTAAGGAAAATCAATCATTATTTTTGGGACGTGTTGCCCATCTGGAACATTAAGTGCAGTGGCGCTTCAATTTTGGACCTTAACTTTCTAATTTCTTTCGGGGGCTTCCACAAAATCTTCTCTCTGAATAACAAGTCCAATTCCCCTATGATAAACCCAATGATCTACAGTTTGAAAAATAAAGATGTGAAATTAGCCAAAAATTTGAATTGTGCGGAATAATATGCTTACATTTTTTGAAAACTTTTGGACTTTTTGAATAGTATGGTGAAAGCTGAGACACAATGAATGGAAGAATTTTGTACCAAATTATGTTGCAAAATAAAGGATTGCTGGAATTAAATGAGAAATCTGTTGACTAGCTGGACCTTTTTGTGTCAATAACAAAATTTATACCAGTGACATTAAACGCAAATTACACTGAAGTTAAAAAATATTACCACATTTCCTCCATTTTTTTTCTGAATGGGGCAATAATCGTAATAAAAGAATGCAGAGTGTATATTTTTGTAACCTACATTTTTAAATGCAAATAACACAGTAGGCAGAAATCTCACCAGCGCCAATACTGCAATATTCACAAATTAAATTGTCAATAGCAGTCTCTCTTCAAGTTACAGAAAACACGCAAGTAATTTAGTTATAACGTTCCATAGTTTGTGTGACTGTGTACCAAATCTATGAAGTTTCATTTAGGCAAATTGTGGCTTTTCATTAGGCCTCATAATAAACTGTATGGAATACGGAATGGTTTAAAATGAAAGACCCAGGCTTCATTCTCCCGGAGCCAGAATGTGAGTAGTAGCAGTAGCCATCCAGGCAGTAGTAGTAGTAGTAGTAGACCAACATTATTATTCAGGACAAATAGTATGAGATCGTGGACTGGATGGCTCACTCCTCCTCTTAGTCATAGCAGGATGACTTCTGAGTTTTACATTGCGCCTTGGAGCCAGGGGTCACAGCATTCCGCCTGCTTTTCCTCCTTGCAGCCCCAGAGAAGCCTTTCATCTTCTGCATCTTCTGTGTCTTCCTCCAATTTGGCCTCCAAACCCAAAACCTCCAAAAGAACTGCTTCTATTAGGGTCAGCTCGGGAACTGGTGATGCCACTAACATTGTGGATGCAGGTTCCAAATGTCCCAATCCTAAACCAAATTTGGCCTCTAGCTCTGTATGAGCAAATTCCTGTGTGGCGTTTATCTCTACAAGGCCAGTACACCAAACTACAGACATGTGTAAGATCTGCAAGATTGAAACAAGACATGGGCATTCAAACACAAACATAGTTATCAGGGCTCTATTGCAGCACTTTTGTAGTTGCGTTTTCCTACTCCAGCCTCCTACTGGAGTGACATTTGTGACTTTAAAAAAAAAGTCTGAGTAAAACATTTGGCATGAAACTCATTCATATAGCTAATGACACCCACTTTCCCACCAATATTTCAAAAGTGGAGTGAGTGATGTAAAAATGCAAATAGTCGCAAAAATGTGCCCAAGTGAGCCTAATTTTGAGATTTTTTTTCTTGTGCCTCAATCTGCAACTTTTTCCCGCTCACACAAGATCAAAAAAAGTGGGCATGGCTTAGGGGGGGGGAAGGGACAGACCCATCTCATTCATCTCACGTTTTAGCCATACAAAATGGTCTAACTTTCTGCCAGTAAGAAAGCTGGCATACATTTAGAACGGTGTTGGATCCGCCAAAGTTATGTAGAGCCCGGCACCTCTACATAACTTTGACAGATCCACCGCCACCTATAGGGGTTATTAAGACTGGCATCTAAAACACCTGTCTTAATAAATGACCCCCATAGTTTTTATGGACTCAAGATGTAGGATCATTGTCACTGCATAGTCTGACACGGACAGCACTGATTGGCACCAACTGGTAGCACCCACTTGAACATTTATTGTAGACTGATGGCAATTCATTGATGAATATCTTCAAGGAATAATAAAGGAATGACACAACATAGAGTGATAAGAACAGATGCTCCAGAATTGCCATAAAATGGGGATTACAATTAGTTACTAAAACAGACAAGTAGGGGGGGAGATGATAGTCCTTATTAAAGAAATGCTTCCATCAAAACATATTCACATAACACCCACATATATGTGAATATTCTATGTTATTTCTTTTTATATATAAAAAGGTGGATCAGTTTATGGATATTATTTGTTGAAGTCACTCCATGTATTCTACTTCCTGCCCTGGAGCTTTAACTTCCTGTTTTGGACTTTTTACATAGCAAACAGCCTCACTTGACTTTCTCAATCAGACCATCACTGCAGCCAGAGAGAGAAGGAGATTAGTGATTCTATTACAGTATCATACATTATACTGATCAGTGCAATACTTTTTTGTAGGCATCTTTATCTAGGCAAATCAGAAGAACAATAGAGCTGTCACACTGTTACCCTAATTTTACTAATGCAGTACCCCAGCATATCTATGTACGGATGCCACAGCCAGTGTTGTTTGGTTGGTTTGGTCCATGTAAGAGGTTCCATGTGGACTGGTCCTACCTCTAACCAGGAGTCTAGTGTTAGTATTGAAGGAGAGAGGAAGCAAAGTCATTGTGCTCTGCTCCTTAGTGTTAAGTCATCAGCTACCAAGACTCGTTGATCTCTGCAGAATCTAGAGAGAAACAAACACACATATCAAATAGGGTCCAATATGAACAATTAAAATACACCATGTGAACAGTACTGACATCCTAAACCACATGGATGTGCCCAACCATGGTCATTAGTGTTGAGCGAGCATGCTCGGCCGAACTCGCTGTTCGGCCGAGCATGCCTACCCTCGGGTCCGCTTGGTGTTCGGCTGAACACTGAGTGTACTCGAGGGCAATGCTCGAGTCTCTTCCCTGCACGTTTGTTCGCTGCTACACAGCGAATAAACGTGCGGGAGAGTACTGGCATTCACTGTAATGTTGATTTGTACGCTAATGCTACGCATTGTATGCTAATGCGTACGAATTTGTATGCTAATGTTACGCATTGTACGCTAATGTGTACGAATTTGTATGCTAATGTGTACGCATTTGTACGCTAATGAGTACGCATTTGTACGCTAATGCTTACGCATTTGTATGCTAATGCGTACAAATTCAGTTAATTAGCATACTTTTACGAGTGAAATGAGTAAAAGAGGAGAAGTCGCAATTCTGACCTTTTTCTATTAACCAGACACCCTCCCCTCTTCTGAGCGGGGGGTGCCTGGTTTAGTCCCATTGACTAACATTATGCTCGGGTGCTTGGCCGAGCACTCGAGCAACCCCTAGTGCTCGGCCAGAGTACCCGAGCATACAAACACAAAGGTGCTCGCTCAACACTAATGGTCATATATAAATAGACAAAGTCAATAATATGAGGTACAAATGAAGAAACCATCAAACCACACTGTGGTGTACCCCCATAAGACATTTTATACATCAAAGTGTACAGACCCAGATAAAAGGCACCTCCACAACACCCTGACATGTGTTTCACGTCAGCTTCCTTAGGATTTATAGAGAGAAAGGAGAAAGACAAAGGAGAGATCCAGAGAATTTAGAATCTCCATGGCCGAGCATAGGAGTCAGCAAGGTAACCTGCTGCTTCGGCTATTCAGACTTTGCAGCTGTGAGGGACACTGCTAAGACACCTTTCACACTTGTACACAAACTGGCCATTCATGTCACTAAAACCCTGAATCGATCAGTGAATATTAAAGGGGTTTTCCAGGATTTTACTACTGATGAGCTATCCTCAGGATAGGTCATCAGTATCTGATCGGTGGGGGTCCGACACCCAGGACCCTGCTGATCAGCTGTTTTAGAAGGTACCGGCGCTCTTGTGAGTGCCGGTACCTTCTCGCAGCTCACCAAGCACAGAACTGTACATTGTATAGCATCTATGCTTGGTATCGTGCTCAACCCCATTCACTTGAATGGGGCTGAGCCGATCCTAGGCCACGTGACCAATGAACGTGACATCATTGGCCTAGGAAAAACTAAGAGAAGGCCCCAGTGCTCACAGGAGCACCAGTGCATTCTCAAACAGCTGATTGGTGGGGGTCCGGGGTGTAGGACCCCCACAGATCAGATACTGATGACCTATCCTGAGGATACATCATCAGTAGTAAAATCCCGGAAAACCCCTTTAAAGCTACCATTTTAAAAGTACAATTGTCCACCATAGATTTTGCAGAAAGTGACTTCAGACAAATAGAGAGGGAAGAGCAACATAACTCTCATCCTTGCCTAAATCTACACATTGTAATTTGAGAGAGAATTGCATGGTGTAGAGTTGGAACTATATCTGCTACAATTGCATGTACTACAACTCCCATTTTGCACCTCAGTAAAGAGAGAGAGACAGTTATTATGCTATATCTGGCTTGGTTACTGACTCCTACACCATACAATGGCCATTTCATTCTACACCCCATGCCTTGCACCCATACAGACACTTAACATCACCGACTCCCCAACTAACATCAGGCAGGATCCCCATAACTTGGGTTTGCTCCGAGGGAAGAAAGGTCCACCATCTTTTCACTGCAGAGCCCTAGGGAGCAACGATGTGAGTAAATCCACCATTGATTGACTGTGACAGCCAGAGCAGTTACCACTCCCATCTTTGGCTCCGGCTCCTCCTGGGCCTCTGCACTAATCTACTAGATAATAGATAACATATTTCCCTTACAGCAGCAGTAAAGTAACAATGGGATCACTATCTATATAGGTTGTTTATCTCTCTGTGATGACTGTTCCGGAAAAATATTTTGTATTTCATTTTAAAATTTAAATTTTAAACTTAAATCATTAAAATTTTGGTGACCTTTTCAATTACTATGGTAAAAATTGATATGAGAATGAGGGAGTTTTCTATTAGATGATATTGTAAAACAAAGGATTATCAGTTGACATATTTTTTCCAGTTGAAAATTTTGTTTGTCCAAATATTTAAGTGATCCATGGGTTTCACATTCACAATTCTTGTGAAGAACATACAGTATGTACAACACAATCACTGACATATTTAAGCCAGGTTAACCAGACATTTCTACCCATGTGATATGTCGCATTGTTTTTCTCAAAGATCCCATTACCCCAAGGGAAGACAATCACCATGTATGGGTGTGTGTGATCTGCAAGGATGGATTCATACCCAAATTGTTTGATAGTGCCTTCCACATAGATGAGTGGCCCAGAGAATTCCATGAAAACATTCTCCAGACCATAATGCTGCCCCCACCAGCTTGTGTTCTTCCAGCAATGGTTGCAGAGTGTTTGTTCCCTAATGTTTCTTGATGTTCACGCCAACATCCATCCTTTCTATGAAGAAGAAAATGCAACTTATCGGAGAAAGCATCCCTTTGCCAATCAGTGGAGGTCCATGAAAATTGAAGTCTTTTCTGCTGATGTTTTTAGAGAGGTGTCATAACCATCTGTCTGCTTCAGAGCTTCAAAGGTGTGAGACCTTATTTACCCAGAAAGCCAGTTTACGATATGTGCCTTTCTTCATGAGCTAAGTGCTGTTCGCATAGAAAGTTGAAAGTGGTCATAATACTGTGACTAGAATGAGGCTTTGTCATCAAAAAATGCAGTGCAATCTCAAAGCTCCATGTTACAGAGCATGAGAAGCTGAGTAGAGTCATATGTATTTTTTGGGGAAAAGATTCAGTATAACGTAATTTATACATTTAAATCTTTGCTTTTTTCACTTACTGGACAACTACAGAGAGAAGATGATATCAGTGGCTGACACTATCTCTTGTACATGTACACTTATACATAAAATGTTATCAATCACTGATAACCTCTCCTTCCTGTACTGATAGTTGTTCAAAGAAAGTGAAAAAAGCAAAGAATTACAGGGTTTACTGAATGTTTCCCCACAAAACTATATATATCAATTTGTTCAGATCCTCCTACTCTATAACAAGATGCTTTCTGATTGTATTGCATTTTGTGGTGACAGGTCCTCTATAAACCTCAAAAATTACAACATTTTCATAGCTTATGGTATTCCATTAATCAATTGTTTTCTTTAGCTTTGCTGTATATACTGGACAGAATGAACAGATTCACCTCAATATCATGGGTGGGCAATTTAATGACAGCTGTACAGTTTTGCTGCATGCCTAGGTAAGGTAGAACAGTGACAACATGTGTGTGATGCATTATAATATACTGTAGGCAGTGACCTGGGGGTCATGATCTTTCAAAATACCTAAATACTTGATTCACATGGCAGTTTTGTCACTCATTTTCAACAAGTCAACAAAAAGGCTACGTACAGTGAAAGCTGAAAACACAAATGTGAGCAAGACCTATTACTGGAGCAGAACCTGTGCAGATATGGTCACATAACCAGATCTATGCAGGTCCTGAAGTCAGAGGTGCAAAACTCCACAGAGGAGGAATGCGTCAGAGTTGAGTAGCTGAATGTATCTAGGGGTCTATACATTGGGGTCTACTCTACATTTTTTCTGGCGCTTTTCATGGAGTTTGCATTTTTTAAAGGTCCAGTCTGGAATTCTCATTAATTCAGGGGTCTGTTCTTTGTCTCAAATTTATTTTGATATCAGTTCTGAGGTTTGAATTTATTTTGGGGTGCAGTGTGGGATTTTTAATTGTATAGGAGAGTCTGGTCTGGTGATTTTTATAGGGTCAATATTTATTCTTGGGTTTGTATATATTCTATGGTCTTATTCTTTGACCTCCTGCAGCAACTGGGCCAAAGATGTCTGAGCTGCAAATGCAGCAGTTTGCAGAAGAAGTCATCATAGTGGTCTAGCTTGTAGAAGAAAAAGAAAGAAAATGTTTTTAATCAGAACAGATGTTTTTGAGTCACTGGCTTAAGCAGACACATCTGAAATTGTAAATTTTTGTATTAACAAAAAGTCTCCATATAGACCAGGTCTAATTTAAAACTGGGTGTTATCATGCCCCTCAAGAGGATGTGCCAATACACAGGTGTTATACTGCTAGCATTGTTCCAACACTGTCAGTGTGTAAGGACATAGAGGTTCATTTGTAGCAGCACCATCATAATAGCAGCATCTTAGACACCAGTCTTAATGCCCCTTGTGCTGGCGCATGATGCGTCTAAGTTATGTAGAGGCAATGGGGCCTCAAATTTGAGGAACAGTTTAGAGCCTATTGATTACCTAATCTGCCAATGTATTCACTATAGACATAAATAAGGGTCTGTGTACAGCTTCCCTGTCACTCTCTAATCCTTCGGGGAGGGGCTGTACTGCTAGAGACTATTAATCCCATTCATTTCAGCTGCCAAAGTCTGCAAAGTCTATAGAGACCATACTGGAAGGAAGTGAGTGTTCAATATGGCCGTCTCAGGGAAAAATAAATCAAAAATATCTCCAAAATTCAAAACACACATTGGGGTACTCATTATTTTTATTCTAAAGATTTTAATGCAATTCATGAAATTAAAATTACATACATAGACAGTCCATCACTGTCATGAGTCGGAGAGTTTGCTGTTTGCTGGCCTTAGCCAGCTGGGATGTTGGGTTTATAGAGAACATTCCAACCCTTTCGCTCATTTTGAGGTTCGACCGTTATATTTCCATGGAAATCAATAATTGTTTGTGATATTTTGCCTATCCGGGACATGTAGTGACTCTTTACTTTTGGACCTTTACTTTCTAATTTTTGGCAATTTGATCACATTGATTTCACTTTACCTGTCTATAACTCCCTAAATATTTATTATAAAGATGTGAAATCAACCATGAAACAAAAACTTAAAGCATACAAGTCTCCAAGTTTCATAATGGCTGTGTGGCTGTGCTTCACTGTACAATTATAACTGTGAAGGAACCAGTGATTTGTGGGCTTTCCTGAAGTCTTTTTCAGCCATAGTATTCCCTGTTGTAGCTGTACAGCTAGGTGCATTTCTCTCAGAAGCAGGGGTTCTATCTCTTCTGTGAAATTCACCAGCAATCTACTGCCGTGATGGATCTTTTCAATGTTAGAACAATGTTTCATGAGGTAGTTCCACTTTGAATGGTCATGAGAAATCCCTTTTATGAGTCACCAAAAAACAGCTTCTCTCTGGCAGGCCCAAGTCCATTAATTTCTATGAAAGACAGGCTTCTGAATTTGGACCCACAAGGATGTTTTGATTCATCTTGATACCAATGAAATGGCTACGGCTATACTCACAAACGTACAGGTATACAAAATTCAGAGCTTATCAACAATAATAACCACAAGGTATCTAGAGATAAGTGAATCTTCAAAAATTCGCTTTGGCGAATAATCGATGAATTTATGACAAGATTCGTTCTTAATATGAATTTATTAGGTCGAAGTTGCGTTAAAAAATAATCACTGTTTTGCAAACATTCCGGCACAAATAACTAACATACAGTGTAAGCGTTGTTAAAAGTACGCTACTGAATTGAATACGTAAACATTAGTGTACAGAGTGTGGACGAATCCTTAGCGTACTATTGACTCGCAATTGCGTCATACGAATTCACACACGACACTAGGCAGTGGCGTGCAGTTCTTTAGAGGCAGTCCATATGAGCTAGAAAAGTAAGGTGATAGCTAGAGATGAGCGAGCATACTCGTCCGAGCTTGGTGCTCGTTCGAGTATTAGGGTACTCGTAAGTGCTCGCTGCTCGGACGAGTATCTCGCCATACTCGAGGAAATGGCAACGTCCGCATCGTGCTTTTTTGGTGCCTATAAACTCAGCCAATCACAAGCCAGGAGACTCTGCGGTACACCCAGCATCACGTGGGGCCCTTACATTTCGATAGCAGGGGTTGGCTGGCCTGATCAGGTGACCCTGGAATATACTAGTGACTGGCCGCGGTGCTCGGCTCAGATGCCGTCTGGATGTCGTTAGGGATAGAGCTGCTGCGTTTCAGGGAGAGTGTTAGGGCCTGCATTTAGTTCTCTGTTAGGCAGGAATCACCCACAAAGAACCCAACAGCCCTTCTAAGGGCTACAAGACATTTTTTTTTGTCTCCTGGCTTGGCCGGCTGGCTGGCACTAGTAGTGCAGCTATCGTCATATACAACCCCCTTTTTTTTTAACGTTATATCTCAGTGATACAAATCCATTGCACACAGCAGTGTGGAACCATTATGTGTGCAACAGTTCAGCTGTCCACTCACGCCAATCCGTATTTTCTGTCCAGGTGACACTTTCTGTACGTCACTTAATACAACCAAGTCTTTTGCTGCCTGTAACGTATATAGCTTGATCCCAAAAATCTCTGTGCGACATTTGTCTGGGTCGCAGTCTAAATAGCCACCGTCAGTAGAGTGTCAGTTAGCTCTACGATAGTTTCTGCACGTCACGTTCCAAAAAAAAACAAAACTACAAAAAAAAATTTAAAAAAATAGTTTTTTAGTTGTTTTAGCTCAGTGATACAAATCCATTTCACACAGCTGCGTGGAACCATTCTGTGTGTCACAGTTCAGCTGTCCACTCACACCAATCCGTATTTTCTGTCCAGGTGACACTTTCTGTACGTCACTTAATACAACCAAGTCTTTTGCTGCCTGTCACGTATATAGCTTGATCCCAAAAATCTCTGTGCGACATTTGTCTGGGTCGCAGTCTAAATAGCCACCATCAGTAGGGTGTCAGTTAGCTCTATGATAGTTTCTGCACGTCACGTTCCAAAAAAAACAAAACTACAAAAAAATATATTAAAAAAAATATATAAAAACAATAGTTTTTTAGTTGTTTTAGCTCAGTGATACAAATCCATTTCACACAGCTGCGTGGAACCATTCTGTGTGTCACAGTTCAGCTGTCCACTCACGCCAATCCGTATTTTCTGTCCAGGTGACACTTTCTGTACGTCACTTAATACAACCAAGTCTTTTGCTGCCTGTCACCTATATAGCTTGATCCCAAAAATCTCTGTGCGACATTTGTCTGGGTCGCAGTCAAAATAGCCACCATTAACAGGGTGTGAGTTAGGTCTACGATAGTTTTGGCACGTCACGTTCCAAAAAAAACAAAACTACAAAAAAATATATTTAAAAAAATATATAAAAAAAATAGTTTGTTAGTTGTTTTAGCTCAGTGATACAAATCCATTTCACACAGCTGCGTGGAACCATTCTGTGTGTCACAGTTCAGCCGTCCACTCACGCCAATCCGTATTTTCTGTCCAGGTGACACTTTCTGTACGTCACTTACTACAACAAAGTCTTTTGCTGCCTGTCACGTATATAGCTTGATCCCAAAAATCTCTGTGCGACATTTGTCTGGGTCGCAGTCAAAATAGCCACCATTAACAGGGTGTGAGTTAGGTCTACGATAGTTTTGCACGTCACGTTCCAAAAAAAAAAAAACTACAAAAAAAATATAAAAAAAATATATTAAAAAAAAATAGTTTTTTTGTTGTTTTAGCTCAGTGATACAAATCCATTTCACACAGCAGTGTGGAACCATTCTGTGTGTCACAGTTCAGCTGTCCACTCACTCCAATCCGTATTTTCTGTCCAGGTGACACTTTCTTTACGTCACTTAATTAAACCAGACTGAACAAGTTTGTGGGTTTCAGTAGACCAGGCCCATTTATTTTTTATTTTTCATATAATACACTTATAAACAGAAAATGTTGAACCCCAGGGCAAAGGGTCGAGGACGAGGGCGTTGGCGTGGGCGTGGGCATTCAATTACTGCAGGGGGCAGAGGCCATGGTCCTGGGCAGGGTGAGACAGTACCTGCTGATGAGGGAGCAGGGGAACGCCGCAGAGCTACACTCCCTAGCTTCATGTCTCAACTTACAGGGACACATGGTAGAGGACTATTGAAACCACAACAGTGCGAACAGCTGATGTTGTGGATTGCGGACAATGCTTCAAGTAATTTGTCCACCAGTCAGTCTTCCACGCAGTCCACCCACGTTACCAAAGGGAGCACTCCTCTGGCTCCTCCACCTCAACCTCCTTCCCCCCAGTCTGCCCCCTCCCAGGAAAATTTGGAATGCGATCCGGCATACTCTGAGGAACTGTTTTCTGGACCCTTCCCAGAGTCACAAACCCCTTCTCAGGTTGCTGCTGACCTCGTTCCCGATGCCCAAGTGTGGGTGATGATGATGATGACAATGTTGAGTTAGTGGAAGAAGTTTGTAAAGAGGTGTCGGACGATGAGGAGACACGGTTGTCAGACAGTGGTGAAGTTGTTGTCAGGGCAGGAAGTCCGAGGGGGGAGCAGACTGGAGGAATCGGAGGATGACGAGGTGACTGACCCGAGCTGGGTTGATATGCCGAGTGAAGACAGTGCTTCTGAGGCGGAGGCGAGTGCTGCACCAGAACAGGTTGTAAGAGGCAGTGGTGTGGCCAGAGGGAGAAGCAGGGCCAGAGTTGGTGCATCAGCAGCAACTGTTTCATGTAGTGAAGCTCCCGTGGTGAGGCCTAGATGTTCGCAAGTCTGGAGGTTCTTTAAAGAAAGTGAGGATGACCGACGGACTGTGGTCTGCAACCTGTGCCACACCAGGATCAGCAGGGGTGCCACCACTACTAGCCTAACCACCACCAGCATGCGCAGGCATATGAGTGCTAAACACCCCACTCAATGGAACCAAGGACGTTCACCACCTCCTGCGGGTCACACCACCGCTCCTTCCCCTGTGTCACTCGCTGCCTCTGCTAGTCAACCCCCTGCGTCACTCGCTGCCTCTGCTAGTCAACCCCCTGCCCAGGACCTCGGCACGAGCGCCTCCCGCCGGAAAACCACACCTTCGCGGCCACGATCCTCCACAGTGTCCACCAATGTGTCCCAGCGCAGCGTTCAGCTGTCTTTACAGCAGACGCTGGAGCGAAAGAGGAAATACAGTTCCACCCACCCACATGCCAGAGCCCTCAACGTCCACATCTCCAAATTGCTTAGCCTGGAGATGCTGCCCTATAGGCTGGTAGAGACCGAGGCCTTTCGCAATCTCATGGCGGTGGCTGCCCCTCGGTATTCCGTCCCCAGCCGCCACTATTTTTCCCGATGTGCCGTCCCAGCTCTACACAAGCACGTGTCACAGAACATCATCTGTGCCCTGACCAACGCTGTTTCTGAGAAGGTCCACCTAACCACGGACACATGGACAAGTGCTGCTGGGCAGGGACACTATATCTCACTGACGGCACATTGGGTTAACTTGGTGGAGGCTGGGACGAGAATGACCCTGGGGCTGCTCATGTACTGCCCACACCGAGGATTGCGGGGCCTACCTCGGTCACGGTCTCTCAGACGTACTATGCCTCCTCCTCCTCCGACCCCTCCTCCTCCTCCACCGAATTACCATCCGTGGGCACGGCGCCTTCAGTCGGTAGCTCTAGGCGCAGCAGCAGTGCTGTGGGTAAGCGCCAGCAGGCGGTGCTCAAACTGCTGAGCATAGGTGACAAAAGGCACACCGCCCAAGAGCTGTTACAGGGCATCACGGCACAGACCGATCTGTGGCTGGCACCGCTGAACTTCAAGCCAGGCATGGTTGTGTGTGACAATGGGCGTAACCTGGTAGCGGGCTCTGCAACTTGGCAGACTGACACATGTGCCATGCCTGGCCCACCGTGTTCAATCTCAT
>ONZH01022761.1:0-18349 GCA_900303285.1 Rhinella marina
CATGAAAATGGAGAAGTGCGGGAGATCGAGATCAAGATGCAAGCAGAGTTAGTGCCAGAGATGTTGGACCATGAAAATGGAGATGGTGCGGGAGATGATGACAAAAGCAAGCAGAGCTAGTGCAGAGATGTTGGACCATGAAAATGGAGATGGTGCGGGAGATGATGACAAAAGCAAGCAGAGTAGTGCAGATTGTTGGACCATGAAAATGGAGATGGTGCGGGAGATGATGACAAAAGCAAGCCAGAGTTAGTGCAGAGCTGTTGGACCATGAAATGGAGATGGTGCGGGAGATGATGACAAAAGCAAGCAGAGTTAGTGCAGAGCTGTTGGACCATGAAAATGGAGATGGTGCGGGAGATGATGACAAAAGCAAGCAGAGTTAGTGCAGAGCTGTTGGACCATGAAATGGAGATGTGCGGGAGATGATGACAAAAGCAAGCAGAGCTAGTGCAGAGATGTTGGACCATGAAAATGGAGATAGTGCGGGAGATGATGACAAAAGCAAGCAGAGTTAGTGCAGAGCTGTTGGACCATGAAAATGGAGATGGTGCGGGAGATGATGACAAAAGCAAGCAGAGTTAGTGCAGAGCTGTTGGACCATGAAAATGGAGATGGTGCGGGAGATGATGACAAAAGCAAGCAGAGTTAGTGCAGAGCTGTTGGACCATGAAAATGGAGATGGTGCGGGAGATGATGACAAAAGCAAGCAGAGTTAGTGCAGAGCTGTTGGACCATGAAAATGGAGATGGTGCGGGAGATGATGACAAAAGCAAGCAGAGTTAGTGCAGAGCTGTTGGACCATGAAAATGGAGATGGTGCGGGAGATGATGACAAAAGCAAGCAGAGTTAGTGCAGAGCTGTTGGACCATGAAAATGGAGATGGTGCGGGAGATGATGACAAAAGCAAGCAGAGTTAGTGCAGAGCTGTTGGACCATGAAAATGGAGATGGTGCGGGAGATGATGACAAAAGCAAGCAGAGTTAGTGCAGAGCTGTTGGACCATGAAAATGGAGATGGTGCGGGAGATGATGACAAAAGCAAGCAGAGTTAGTGCAGAGCTGTTGGACCATGAAAATGGAGATGGTGCGGGAGATGATGACAAAAGCAAGCAGAGTTAGTGCAGAGCTGTTGGACCATGAAAATGGAGATGGTGCGGGAGATGATGACAAAAGCAAGCAGAGTTAGTGCAGAGCTGTTGGACCATGAAAATGGAGATGGTGCGGGAGATGATGACAAAAGCAAGCAGAGTTAGTGCAGAGCTGTTGGACCATGAAAATGGAGATGGTGCGGGAGATGATGACAAAAGCAAGCAGAGTTAGTGCAGAGCTGTTGGACCATGAAAATGGAGATGGTGCGGGAGATGATGACAAAAGCAAGCAGAGTTAGTGCAGAGCTGTTGGACCATGAAAATGGAGATGGTGCGGGAGATGATGACAAAAGCAAGCAGAGTTAGTGCAGAGCTGTTGGACCATGAAAATGGAGATGGTGCGGGAGATGATGACAAAAGCAAGCAGAGTTAGTGCAGAGATGTTGGACCATGAAAATGGAGATGGTGCGGGAGATGATGACAAAAGCAAGCAGAGTTAGTGCAGAGCTGTTGGACCATGAAAATGGAGATGGTGCGGGAGATGATGACAAAAGCAAGCAGAGTTAGTGCAGAGATGTTGGACCATGAAAATGGAGATGGTGCGGGAGATGATGACAAAAGCAAGCAGAGTTAGTGCAGAGCTGTTGGACCATGAAAATGGAGATGGTGCGGGAGATGATGACAAAAGCAAGCAGAGTTAGTGCAGAGATGTTGGACCATGAAAATGGAGATGGTGCGGGAGATGATGACAAAAGCAAGCAGAGTTAGTGCAGAGCTGTTGGACCATGAAAATGGAGATGGTGCGGGAGATGATGACAAAAGCAAGCAGAGTTAGTGCAGAGCTGTTGGACCATGAAAATGGAGATGGTGCGGGAGATGATGACAAAAGCAAGCAGAGTTAGTGCAGAGCTGTTGGACCATGAAAATGGAGATGGTGCGGGAGATGATGACAAAAGCAAGCAGAGTTAGTGCAGAGCTGTTGGACCATGAAAATGGAGATGGTGCGGGAGATGATGACAAAAGCAAGCAGAGTTAGTGCAGAGCTGTTGGACCATGAAAATGGAGATGGTGCGGGAGATGATGACAAAAGCAAGCAGAGTTAGTGCAGAGCTGTTGGACCATGAAAATGGAGATGGTGCGGGAGATGATGACAAAAGCAAGCAGAGTTAGTGCAGAGCTGTTGGACCATGAAAATGGAGATGGTGCGGGAGATGATGACAAAAGCAAGCAGAGTTAGTGCAGAGATGTTGGACCATGAAAATGGAGATGGTGCGGGAGATGATGACAAAAGCAAGCAGAGTTAGTGCAGAGCTGTTGGACCATGAAAATGGAGATGGTGCGGGAGATGATGACAAAAGCAAGCAGAGTTAGTGCAGAGCTGTTGGACCATGAAAATGGAGATGGTGCGGGAGATGATGACAAAAGCAAGCAGAGTTAGTGCAGAGCTGTTGGACCATGAAAATGGAGATGGTGGCGGAGATGATGACAAAAGCAAGCAGAGTTAGTGCAGAGCTGTTGGACCATGAAAATGGAGATGGTGCGGGAGATGATGACAAAAGCAAGCAGAGTTAGTGCAGAGCTGTTGGACCATGAAAATGGAGATGGTGCGGGAGATGATGACAAAAGCAAGCAGAGTTAGTGCAGAGCTGTTGGACCATGAAAATGGAGATGGTGCGGAGATGATGACAAAAGCAAGCAGAGTTAGTGCAGAGCTGTTGGACCATGAAAATGGAGATGGTGCGGGAGATGATGACAAAAGCAAGCAGAGTTAGTGCAGAGCTGTTGGACCATGAAAATGGAGATGGTGCGGAGATGATGACAAAAGCAAGCAGAGTTAGTGCAGAGCTGTTGGACCATGAAAATGGAGATGGTGCGGGAGATGATGACAAAAGCAAGCAGAGTTAGTGCAGAGCTGTTGGACCATGAAAATGGAGATGGTGGGGGAGATGATGACAAAAGCAAGCAGAGTTAGTGCAGAGCTGTTGGACCATCAAAATGGAGATGGTGCGGGAGATGATGACAAAAGCAAGCAGAGTTAGTGCAGAGCTGTTAGACCATGAAATGGAGATGGTGCGGGAGATGATGACAAAAGCAAGCAGAGTTAGTGCAGAGCTGTTGGACCATGAAAATGGAGATGGTGCGGGAGATGATGACAAAAGCAAGCAGAGTTAGTGCAGAGCTGTTGGACCATGAAAATGGAGATGGTGCGGGAGATGATGACAAAGCAAGCAGAGTAGTGCAGAGCTTGTTGGACCATGAAAATGGAGATGGTGCGGGAGATGATGACAAAAGCAAGCAGAGTTAGTGCAGAGCTGTTGGACCATGAAAATGGGAGATGGTGCGGGAGATGATGACAAAAGCAAGCAGAGTTAGTGCAGAGCTGTTGGACCATGAAAATGGAGATGGTGCGGAGATGATGACAAAAGCAAGCAGAGTTAGTGCAGAGCTGTTGGACCATGAAATGGAGATGGTGCGGGAGATGATGACAAAAGCAAGCAGAGTTAGTGCAGAGCTGTTGGACCATGAAAATGGAGATGGTGCGGGAGATGATGACAAAAGCAAGCAGAGTTAGTGCAGAGCTGTTGGACCATGAAAATGGAGATGGTGCGGGAGATGATGACAAAAGCAAGCAGAGTTAGTGCAGAGCTGTTGGACCATGAAAATGGAGATGGTGCGGGAGATGATGACAAAAGCAAGCAGAGTTAGTGCAGAGCTGTTGGACCATGAAAATGGAGATGGTGCGGGAGATGATGACAAAAGCAAGCAGAGTTAGTGCAGAGCTGTTGGACCATGAAAATGGAGATGGTGCGGGAGATGATGACAAAAGCAAGCAGAGTTAGTGCAGAGCTGTTGGACCATGAAAATGGAGATGGTGCGGGAGATGATGACAAAAGCAAGCAGAGTTAGTGCAGAGCTGTTGGACCATGAAAATGGAGATGGTGCGGGAGATGATGACAAAAGCAAGCAGAGTTAGTGCAGAGCTGTTGGACCATGAAAATGGAGATGGTGCGGGAGATGATGACAAAAGCAAGCAGAGTTAGTGCAGAGCTGTTGGACCATGAAAATGGAGATGGTGCGGGAGATGATGACAAAAGCAAGCAGAGTTAGTGCAGAGCTGTTGGACCATGAAAATGGAGATGGTGCGGGAGATGATGACAAAAGCAAGCAGAGTTAGTGCAGAGCTGTTGGACCATGAAAATGGAGATGGTGCGGGAGATGATGACAAAAGCAAGCAGAGTTAGTGCAGAGCTGTTGGACCATGAAAATGGAGATGGTGCGGGAGATGATGACAAAAGCAAGCAGAGTTAGTGCAGAGCTGTTGGACCATGAAAATGGAGATGGTGCGGGAGATGATGACAAAAGCAAGCAGAGTTAGTGCAGAGCTGTTGGACCATGAAAATGGAGATGGTGCGGGAGATGATGACAAAAGCAAGCAGAGTTAGTGCAGAGCTGTTGGACCATGAAAATGGAGATGGTGCGGAGATGATGACAAAAGCAAGCAGAGTTAGTGCAGAGCTGTTGGACCATGAAAATGGAGATGGTGCGGGAGATGATGACAAAAGCAAGCAGAGTTAGTGCAGAGCTGTTGGACCATGAAAATGGAGATGGTGCGGGAGATGATGACAAAAGCAAGCAGAGTTAGTGCAGAGCTGTTGGACCATGAAAATGGAGATGGTGCGGGAGATGATGACAAAAGCAAGCAGAGTTAGTGCAGAGCTGTTGGACCATGAAAATGGAGATGGTGCGGGAGATGATGACAAAAGCAAGCAGAGTTAGTGCAGAGCTGTTGGACCATGAAAATGGAGATGGTGCGGGAGATGATGACAAAAGCAAGCAGAGTTAGTGCAGAGCTGTTGGACCATGAAAATGGAGATGGTGCGGGAGATGATGACAAAAGCAAGCAGAGTTAGTGCAGAGCTGTTGGACCATGAAAATGGAGATGGTGCGGGAGATGATGACAAAAGCAAGCAGAGTTAGTGCAGAGCTGTTGGACCATGAAAATGGAGATGGTGCGGGAGATGATGACAAAAGCAAGCAGAGTTAGTGCAGAGCTGTTGGACCATGAAAATGGAGATGGTGCGGGAGATGATGACAAAAGCAAGCAGAGTTAGTGCAGAGCTGTTGGACCATGAAAATGGAGATGGTGCGGGAGATGATGACAAAAGCAAGCAGAGTTAGTGCAGAGCTGTTGGACCATGAAAATGGAGATGGTGCGGGAGATGATGACAAAAGCAAGCAGAGTTAGTGCAGAGCTGTTGGACCATGAAAATGGAGATGGTGCGGGAGATGATGACAAAAGCAAGCAGAGTTAGTGCAGAGCTGTTGGACCATGAAAATGGAGATGGTGCGGGAGATGATGACAAAAGCAAGCAGAGTTAGTGCAGAGCTGTTGGACCATGAAAATGGAGATGGTGCGGGAGATGATGACAAAAGCAAGCAGAGTTAGTGCAGAGCTGTTGGACCATGAAAATGGAGATGGTGCGGGAGATGATGACAAAAGCAAGCAGAGTTAGTGCAGAGCTGTTGGACCATGAAAATGGAGATGGTGCGGGAGATGATGACAAAAGCAAGCAGAGTTAGTGCAGAGCTGTTGGACCATGAAAATGGAGATGGTGCGGGAGATGACAAAAGCAAGCAGAGTTAGTGCAGAGCTGTTGGACCATGAAAATGGAGATGGTGCGGGAGATGATGACAAAAGCAAGCAGAGTTAGTGCAGAGCTGTTGGACCATGAAAATGGAGATGGTGCGGGAGATGATGACAAAAGCAAGCAGAGTTAGTGCAGAGCTGTTGGACCATGAAAATGGAGATGGTGCGGGAGATGATGACAAAAGCAAGCAGAGTTAGTGCAGAGCTGTTGGACCATGAAAATGGAGATGGTGCGGGAGATGATGACAAAAGCAAGCAGAGTTAGTGCAGAGCTGTTGGACCATGAAAATGGAGATGGTGCGGGGAGATGATGACAAAAGCAAGCAGAGTTAGTGCAGAGCTGTTGGACCATGAAAAATGGAGATGGTGCGGGAGATGATGACAAAAGCAAGCAGAGTTAGTGCAGAGCTGTTGGACCATGAAAATGGAGATGGTGCGGGAGATGATGACAAAAGCAAGCAGAGTTAGTGCAGAGCTGTTGGACCATGAAAATGGAGATGGTGCGGGAGATGATGACAAAAGCAAGCAGAGTTAGTGCAGAGCTGTTGGACCATGAAAATGGAGATGGTGCGGGAGATGATGACAAAAGCAAGCAGAGTTAGTGCAGAGCTGTTGGACCATGAAAATGGAGATGGTGCGGGAGATGATGACAAAAGCAAGCAGAGTTAGTGCAGAGCTGTTGGACCATGAAAATGGAGATGGTGCGGGAGATGATGACAAAAGCAAGCAGAGTTAGTGCAGAGCTGTTGGACCATGAAAATGGAGATGGTGCGGGAGATGATGACAAAAGCAAGCAGAGTTAGTGCAGAGCTGTTGGACCATGAAAATGGAGATGGTGCGGGAGATGATGACAAAAGCAAGCAGAGTTAGTGCAGAGCTGTTGGACCATGAAAATGGAGATGGTGCGGGAGATGATGACAAAAGCAAGCAGAGTTAGTGCAGAGCTGTTGGACCATGAAAATGGAGATGGTGCGGGAGATGATGACAAAAGCAAGCAGAGTTAGTGCAGAGCTGTTGGACCATGAAAATGGAGAATGGTGGCGGGAGATGATGACAAAAGCAAGCAGAGTTAGTGCAGAGCTGTTGGACCATGAAAATGGAGATGGTGCGGGAGATGATGACAAAAGCAAGCAGAGTTAGTGCAGAGCTGTTGGACATGAAAATGGAGATGGTGCGGGAGATGATGACAAAAGCAAGCAGAGTTAGTGCAGAGCTGTTGGACCATGAAAATGGAGATGGTGCGGGAGATGATGACAAAAGCAAGCAGAGTTAGTGCAGAGCTGTTGGACCATGAAATGGAGATGGTGCGGGAGATGATGACAAAAGCAAGCAGAGTTAGTGCAGAGCTGTTGGACCATTAAAATGGAGATGGTGCGGGAGATGATGACAAAAGCAAGCAGAGTTAGTGCAGAGCTGTTGGACCATGAAAATGGAGATGGTGCGGGAGATGATGACAAAAGCAAGCAGAGTTAGTGCAGAGCTGTTGGACCATGAAAATGGAGATGGTGCGGGAGATGATGACAAAAGCAAGCAGAGTTAGTGCAGAGCTGTTGGACCATGAAAATGGAGATGGTGCGGGAGATGATGACAAAAGCAAGCAGAGTTAGTGCAGAGCTGTTGGACCATGAAAATGGAGATGGTGCGGGAGATGATGACAAAAGCAAGCAGAGTTAGTGCAGAGCTGTTGGACCATGAAAATGGAGATGGTGCGGGAGATGATGACAAAAGCAAGCAGAGTTAGTGCAGAGCTGTTGGACCATGAAAATGGAGATGGTGCGGGAGATGATGACAAAAGCAAGCAGAGTTAGTGCAGAGCTGTTGGACCATGAAAATGGAGATGGTGCGGGAGATGATGACAAAAGCAAGCAGAGTTAGTGCAGAGCTGTTGGACCATGAAAATGGAGATGGTGCGGGAGATGATGACAAAAGCAAGCAGAGTTAGTGCAGAGCTGTTGGACCATGAAAATGGAGATGGTGCGGGAGATGATGACAAAAGCAAGCAGAGTTAGTGCAGAGCTGTTGGACCATGAAAATGGAGATGGTGCGGGAGATGATGACAAAAGCAAGCAGAGTTAGTGCAGAGCTGTTGGACCATGAAAATGGAGATGGTGCGGGAGATGATGACAAAAGCAAGCAGAGTTAGTGCAGAGCTGTTGGACCATGAAAATGGAGATGGTGCGGGAGATGATGACAAAAGCAAGCAGAGTTAGTGCAGAGCTGTTGGACCATGAAAATGGAGATGGTGCGGGAGATGATGACAAAAGCAAGCAGAGTTAGTGCAGAGCTGTTGGACCATGAAAATGGAGATGGTGCGGGAGATGATGACAAAAGCAAGCAGAGTTAGTGCAGAGCTGTTGGACCATGAAAATGGAGATGGTGCGGGAGATGATGACAAAAGCAAGCAGAGTTAGTGCAGAGCTGTTGGACCATGAAAATGGAGATGGTGCGGGAGATGATGACAAAAGCAAGCAGAGTTAGTGCAGAGCTGTTGGACCATGAAAATGGAGATGGTGCGGGAGATGATGACAAAAGCAAGCAGAGTTAGTGCAGAGCTGTTGGACCATGAAAATGGAGATGGTGCGGGAGATGATGACAAAAGCAAGCAGAGTTAGTGCAGAGCTGTTGGACCATGAAAATGGAGATGGTGCGGGAGATGATGACAAAAGCAAGCAGAGTTAGTGCAGAGCTGTTGGACCATGAAAATGGAGATGGTGCGGGAGATGATGACAAAAGCAAGCAGAGTTAGTGCAGAGCTGTTGGACCATGAAAATGGAGATGGTGCGGGAGATGATGACAAAAGCAAGCAGAGTTAGTGCAGAGCTGTTGGACCATGAAAATGGAGATGGTGCGGGAGATGATGACAAAAGCAAGCAGAGTTAGTGCAGAGCTGTTGGACCATGAAAATGGAGATGGTGCGGGAGATGATGACAAAAGCAAGCAGAGTTAGTGCAGAGCTGTTGGACCATGAAAATGGAGATGGTGCGGGAGATGATGACAAAAGCAAGCAGAGTTAGTGCAGAGCTGTTGGACCATGAAAATGGAGATGGTGCGGGAGATGACAAAAGCAAGCAGAGTTAGTGCAGAGATGTTGGACAAATGAAAATGGAGATTGGTGCAGGGAGATGATGACAAAAGCAAGCAGAGTTAGTGCAGAGCTGTTGGACCATGAAAAATGGAGATGGTGCGGGAGATGATGACAAAAGCAAGCAGAGTTAGTGCAGAGCTGTTGGACCATGAAAATGGAGATAGGTGCGGGAGATGATGACAAAAGCAAGCAGAGTTAGTGCAGAGCTGTTGGACCATGAAAATGGAGATGGTGCGGGAGATGACAAAAGCAAGCAGAGTTAGTGCAGAGCTGTTGGACCATGAAAATGGAGATGGTGCAGGAGATGATGACAAAAGCAAGCAGAGTTAGTGCAGAGCTGTTGGACCATGAAAATGGAGATGGTGCGGGAGATGATGACAAAAGCAAGCAGAGTTAGTGCAGAGCTGTTGGACAATGAAAATGGAGATGGTGCGGGAGATGATGACAAAAGCAAGCAGAGTTAGTGCAGAGCTGTTGGACCATGAAAATGGAGATGGTGCGGGAGATGATGACAAAAGCAAGCAGAGTTAGTGCAGAGTTGTTGGACCATGAAAATGGAGATGGTCAATAGGACTAAACCAGGCACCCCCCCGCTCGGAAGAGGGGAGGGCGTCTGGTTTATAGAAAATGGTCAGAATCGCGACTTCTCCTCTTTTTCTCCTTTTACTCGTAAAAGTATGCTAATTAACTGAATTTGTACGCATTAGCGTACAAATCAACATTACAGTACGAGTTCGGCCTAGCATGCTCGCTCATAACTAGTAACAAATCAATTTTCCCTGAAATGGGTTTAAAAAAAAAATCATATCTACCTTATATGTTTGAGTACAAAGAGTCCACCACCTCCATCTTAATTGAAGATCCCCTGAAATCTAGTGCGTGGTGATGTATGACGTCACCACGCCGGCCAACGTGATGACATAATCACGGGCTGCGCGAGATTTCGTGCTGAATCTTAAATCAAGATGTGGCAGCGGGCTCTTCGCAATCAAATGGATGAAGTAAGTATGCATTTATTTATTTATTTTATTATAGACATAAATATTAAAGTCAGATGCTGCGATCAGCACTGAACGCGCTGACAAGGAGCAGTACAATTGCTGTTCCCTGTCATTGCATCCACTTTTTACAAAGTAATTTGTCACAAAGCAAATATTTTTTGTAAAATTCGGCGAAGCAGCCGAGTTGAATTTTAGAGAACTTTGCTCAACACTACTTATAATACTTACCTTTCTCTCTGACACTGTCCCAATCATTACGTGCTCCAGACCCTCACTGTGCAATAGGCAACTGGCTCTAAGGGCGGATATACACATTTAGTAGTTGTCAGCCAAACGTCCATCTGGCTGACTGCTATCTCTCCTGATTCCCTCCCTACTCCTCAATGCACATACACATTCAGCTCGGCCGAACGTGTATGTGTATTCAATTGGGAGAGGAAAAAAGCCGATGTCGGACACTTCTGGCTCATCTCCTGGGAGAACAAAAAGATTCGGTGAAAATATTCACTTTGCCTGATCTTACTCTCCCCCCAATATCATCTGTCGGGTAGAGGCGGAAGATCCCCACACCCATTAGACTGTCAGCAGAACCCGACTCTTTCATTGCACTAATGTGTATCAGAGCTTTTAGGGTGAATTCAGATGTGGCAGATTTCCTGCAAAACCTGCATCTGATTACATTAATTTTAAATATCAGGATGCTCATTCATTGCGGATTTGTTGTGCATTTTCACCACAGATTTCACCACTTCCAATAAATCAGGGTGAAATCCACAGTGAATCTACAGCACAATTTGAAGCAAAATTCATATGTGTATTTTGCTGTAAATCTATCAGTAATTTATTGGACTTAGCATAAGAGTTTCTAGCTCTGGTTTATATATGTGTGTAGATGACATTGGTAATGAATACATTGGATGCCACTGTAGATGGCATTAATAACAGGAGTCTGTGCATATTTACATACCAGAATGTGTGTGTGCACACCCTTAAATCTTCCACTGACGACATCCTGCAAATCAACTTGAATATCTGACACCAAAATGAAAATTTCATTGTTATGTCAGAAGAACAGCCAGGCTGCAGCATATCCCAGGCTCACCTTTGCTTCTGCTCTTGTTTTCCTATAATTTACTGCACCATGGCATGCATCTAAGCAGCTAAAACAAAATAAGCCAATCTAAGAACTAAATAAAAGAATAAGGATTCTTATGTGATTTAATAATGCGTGAAATTGTGCTTTGCCAATTTGTACTGTACCAGAGCACAGAAAGTGCTGAAATTATCACTTAAATCGCTGAGAGAAATCAAAGTCTGATTATTAAAGTCTGCAGGGGAAAGCTTGTTGGTTTAGACTTTCTATAGTATGGACATTACTAGTTTTATATTATAGAAATACCAGTATATATACTTGATGTTAACGGGTGGGAATCTACTTGTGTGTGTGTATATGTATATGTGTGTGTGTATAGCTATAGATATAGATAGATATATATATATATATAGATAGATAGATAGATATATTTTCTAATGCTATTTCTTACCTAGAAATACTCATTATTGTCTATGGCCCAAGTAGAGAGGTAAAGAAAACATTCACAGTTTTAAAAATTATATGTTTTCTTTTCTTTAACCCATAGAGGATCTGGCAATTTTCTGATTTTGCATTTTCCTTTTTAGGGCCCTCGCAGACGAGCGTGAGACACGCACGTCTCCCGCATCTCGGGCCCTGGCTTGAACTCAAGGCACTGAACGGGGTTACATAGCATTATACTGATTTATGATGCTATGTAACCCTTACAGTTCTGGAATTTGTTGGATAACACTAACATAATGCTGTTAGTGTTATCCAACACATTCCAGAACTGTAAGGGTTACATAGCATCATAAATCAATATAATGCTTTGTAACCCCGTTCAGTGCCGGGAGTTCAAGCCAGAGCCCGCGATGCGGGAGACATTCGTGTCTCACGCTCTCTGCCTTTCCGAAGCCATAACTTTTATTTTTCCATTCAGATAAACATATGAGGGCTTGTTTTTTGTAGGACAAGTTGCCCTTTTTAATATCACCATTGAATACAATGTAGTGGAAAGCTGGAAAATTCCAAATGGGGTGAAGTAGGAAGAAAAAGCAATTGCATCACATATTTATGGGTTTTGTCTTTATAGCCTTCTCTATGTGGTAAAACTGACCTGTTCCCTTCATTCTCTGAGTCAGTGCAATTACAGACATACCATTTTCACTTAGGTTTTCCTGTTTCAATTCTACAAAAAAACAAAAAACAACAACAAACTTTGGAAACTATTTCTTTACTTTGCATCGTCAAATTCTGACCCCCACAATTGTTCATATTTCCATCTAGGGAGCTGTGTCTTTATTGATACCATTTTGAAGCGTTTATGACTTTTTGATCACTTTTAGTTACTATTAGTTTAGTCACTTTTAGTTATTTTTTATGGGAGGTACAGTATAAAAAAACTACAAATCAGTCATTTTGATTGTTTTAACATTACGCCATTCATCGTTTATAGTTTTTTAAAAATAGTTTTAAAAACTTTTAGCATTTTTTTAAAACTTTTTTTTTCAGGGCCACATAGAGGACTTGAATATGCAATCTTCAGATTGCTTCTATCTTACATTGCAATGAATGGAATTAATAGAAAATTTGTTATGGTTTTATGGAGCCCTGCCATCTGCAGACCTCCATAAGAACTAGAGTTGTACCAGCATGGGTTTCTTCAAAGAGATCCAAGTTATCTGAAATGCAAGGGGAAGAGAGGCACAGTGAGAAGCAATGCCTCAGCAGTTCCATTAGTGTATACTTTTTAAAAAGGGCTTTCTGAGATTTTTATACTGATGCTATACTGATTTTATACTGATCCTCTGAATGGGTAACAGTTCATAAAGGGTAAGCAGCACTCCAGACCCCAATGCGGGAAAAACATACCAGTCTATAGACAGTGGTCCCCGTGGATGGAGATCCTGGCTGGGGGTCATCATGCATAGAAAAAATAGATATCCACAGCACTCTTCCAATAGTGAAAAATCAGTTTTCATTTAAGCCAGCAGCATAACAGTCAGCAACGTTTCGACCATTCTGGTCTTTATCAAGGCTTGATAAAGACCAGAATGGTCGAAAAGTCGCTGACTGTTATGCTGCTGGTTTAAATAAAAAAAATAGAGTGCTGCGGATATCTATTTTTTCTATCCTCTGGATATCTGGTCATCTGATCGTGGGGGGCTGACACCCGGGGCCCCTGCTGATCAGCAGTTTGAGAAGGCATCGGCTCTCCTGTGAGTGCCGTTTCCTTCTAGCAGCTCAACAAGCACAGTGGCATCCATTTGATAGCAGCTGTGGTCTTTCTTCTTCTGTCACTCCAGGAATGCCCCATGACTTTTTTTTCCTCTCCTCTTTTGTCAGTTTGTTGGATTCAACTACCAGTCACCTGTTGCACCATGAGATACTCTTCATAGTATGTAGTTTCAGAAGGCATGGGTTAAAGGTAAGTATTACTTTATTAGGTAAAATGTATACAGTGGGCAACTACTGGCCCCTTTATGCAATTCTCTTTATGCAGGCCACAACAGCAATAATTAGCATATTGTGACATGCACCTAACCAGCTAAACCCCATTCCAGCAACAGCCCCTGTTTGGCCAACAAATTATATGGCAGCTATTAGTTTTCACGCTCTTGTCCCTTATGGCAATAATCATGTAGCCATGTTTGATCCATCCACCATGTTTTGGCCATCTGGTTTTAACCCTTGTCATGTATGGGATTCACCCTGTCATGCGACCTGGGTTTCCGGATTCCCAAATTGTGTCAATGAAAGGTTCCCAATCATTCATTTTTACTCTCACTCAGCAGAGGAAGTAGCTGAAAGGGTTCTCCTTCCTATTCTTGTCCCAGCCTTCTAGGAAGGCCCTCATTACCTGTGCCAGCTCCACCTCTTACTCAGCTGGCAAACATGAAATATTAATAAAACATGTCTTCCCGTCCACACCAATGGATACCCGAGGCCGAACATGTTTTAATAACACATTTCATCATGCCGTTGATTCTAATACCAAATATAACTGGTGTAGGGGTCCCAAAAGGTGAGATACTTGTTATGTGGGAATGTTGGCTGTCAGCGGTGGGATGCTTGGACTCCCTACAGTGCCCACATTATACGGAATGCAATTATTACAACAATTAGTAGGTGAGTTGTACCAGAGATGAGTTATAGTCTATGATATTTTTTCTTCATCTTCTGGTAGTCCATGTGAAAAACTTCTGGACCCATGCAGTGGGAGGTGCCATTCTGTCTGAGTGTATGCATTTTCAGGAAACCTCTTCATTACCACTTGCAAAGAATCAGTTTTTTAACATTCAAGTGATAAACTGATTTCTTCCAAAGGGAATGCAGGCCCAGACTGAACGGCGACGTGGAAACAATATTTTAGAATGGTGAAATATAGTATACACAATCACACAATACAGTATATACAGAAATAGGCCTTTATCACAACCCTTTGGGGCCGTTCAGATGGCCATGTTGTTGTGGATCCGCAAAAACACAGATGCCAGCCAGTGTGTGTTCCGCAATTTGCACCCCATACAAAATGAAATTCCGCAATTTGGCACCCCATACAAAATGCCTATTCTTGTCCGCAATCACGGACAAGAATAGGACATGTTCTATGTTTTCTCGTGGAGCCTCCGCACGGAGCCACGGCTCTCCGCGATCTAATGCCGCCCATTGAAATGCATGGGGCCGCATTTATTCCGCAAAATTGAACATGCCCTAACACATTTTTAAAGCAAAATACCATCCGGTTCATAGTATATATTTGTATATTTTTCGATTCTACACTTGCAATATGGAAATCATTATTTTCTTAAAGGGATTTATATTTCCTATTTTCCGTGTCCGTTCCGTTTTTTTTGTGGAACATATGAGGAACCATTCATTTCAATAGGTCCGCAAAAAAAGGAGGTACTCTGTGTGCATTCCATTTCTGTATGTTCATATTTCCGTTCCACAAAAAAATAGAACATGTCCTATTACTGTCTGCCTTAGGGACAAGGATAGTACTGTTCTATTAGGGGCCAGCTGTTCCGTTCCGCAAAATACGGAATGCACACGGACGTCATCCGTATTTTATGCTGATTAGAGATGAGCGAGCATGCTTGGCCGAGCATGATCGGGTGCAATTTTCGCGTATTTGCGTACGTATTTTAAAATCGGTACGCTAATGCATACGCATATTTTAATCTGTACACAAATGCGTACGCATAAACACATTTTAAAATGTGTACGTATTAGTGTACAGATTAAAATATGTGATATCTACAGGGTAGATTGGAAGGATAAAGATCCTTTTGTTTCAATCAAATGCAAAAATGTAGCCCTCACAGGTTTATCTAGACCAGCGGAGACAATGAAGCTGAGAGAACAATAGATAAGGTTCTGTCCAGGGCAGTTTCTGTTTATGGTAAAGGTGACTATTGTCTGTCACCTAGGGTGTAGATAGAAGCGGCCGGACAAGAACCTTCCCTCTGCATTTTAACTGCCTCCACTAAGGCCTCTTTCACACTAGCGTTAGCACGGATCTGGCACCTAAAGGGTGCCAATGGATCCGTGCTAACGCTGATACAAGTGTGGAGCAGGAGCAGCGCTCCGGCCCCACACATGTTGACAGAAATACATACATAAATACATACAGACATACACACACAAACACATACATACTTACATACTCCAGCCCGGGACGCCGGCAGCACGTCTTCACGCGCCTCCTGCGCGCAGTGATGACAATTCCCCACAGCGCCCTCTGCTGGGCGCAGTGGGGAAACGTCATAGCTGCACGCAGGAGGCGCGTGAAGACATGCTGCTGGCGTCCCTGCCTGGAGTATGTGAGTATGTATATGTGTGTGTGTGTGTGTGTATGTATGTAATGACCCCCCCATTGCAAGTCAATGGAGGACAGATCCGGATTACTGGTGTGTCACACCAAACGGATCCGTCCCCATTGACTTGCATTGGGGGTCATTCCGGATCCGGCTTGGTGCGGATGCCTGGACCGGAGAGCAAACCGCAGCATGCTGCGGTTTGTTCTCCGGTCTGAAGACGGAACGGAATGCTTTCAGGAGCATTCCGTTGTCTTCAGTTCAGTTTTGTCCCTATTGACAATGAATGGGGACAAAACTGAAGCGTTTTTCCCGGTATTGAGCCACTATGACGGAGCTCAATACCGGAATAAAGAAATGCTAGTGTGAAAGTAGCCTAAAACAGGCTTAGATAATCAACCTATCATAATATGAGTTTAGTCTAAAACGGCCAATAGACTTATTGGAATCCAGTACTAGCCAATTAGATGTCCTTCACATGTTAGTCAATGGCAATAAAATCCAGGATATCACTTCAACTCAGTGGAAGTGACCCACTGCAATTTAAATATCACCAAAATAAGAAATATACTTCCACAAAAATATTGCAAAAAATAATAAATTTATTGGATTCAACATTAATATAATTTATAGCAGGAATCAATACATTAGAAAAGCAGCGGTAAGTATATCTCAGTGAGAGAAAAATGGAAGACACAGCGGAGTCTGCCACCACATATTAACCTATTACAAGCATCCAAAAATCCCCAGAAGAAGCCTGGTGGCAAAACGGCTTTGGGAGTGGGGCGCTATGGAGCCTGCCTCAGACTATTAGGTACTTTGATTTGTATGTGATGTCCTGATGCTCATCATCATTCTCTTATGTTTATATGGCTCATTGCCTGATATACTATACTTAATGATATGGGGTATTCTTGGATGCCTGTATTTTTGGATGCTTTTTTAATGTATTAATTGCTGCTATAAATTATGTTAATGTTGAATCCAATAAAATGTATGATTTTTTTGCTACGTTTTTGTGGAAGTATATTTCTTATATTGGTGATATGTTAGTCAACAGGTAAAAATGGTTTAAGAAGGAAGACTGAGATTAAGAAAAAAAAGAGAAAGGAATGAAATGAACTAAGGAGAATGGACTGAGAGGCATGAACTAATGAATTAGCTGAGGTAACATCATTTTGGGTATAAATAAGCTCATTCATATTAAGAGTTATAACCTTGCTGTATCTGGGTCTGATAATTGGAATAAAGCTTCATCTTTGGAAAAGAACCGAGGATTGCTGCGATCATCCTTCATTCAATTTTTATCAACTGTCGTATGTAACAATATTCTGCGCTGTTTGCTATATTTCAGAACCCATGCCCCCTTGTTAGGTAAATTTTCTTTAATGTCCATATAGAGGTCTTGTCCATAAGATGGCTGCTGATGGAGGGTCATATGAACACATCACTTACTCCTCTATTCAACCACACTGCACTAAACTCCAAATAGTGAACTACTGATGGCAAGTGCAGCGTATTTGAATGGATGAGTCATCACTTAGAGGTGATTTGCCTAGTGACATGATCTGTAGCCATTTTATGGACAAGACCTCTGTGTGGACAGCACAAAAGAGTTGGCAAACAAGGGGGCATACTTTATAAAATATAAAAAATGGCACAGAATTTGAACAAAGACTATATTATACAAATACATTGGTCAACAGTAACCTGAAAGTCCCAACCCCTTTAATAAAATAACTAGGTACATAGATAATTATTTCACGGTTTTACATTGTAAGTTGCAGACATTCACCTAAAAATATACTTCAAGCTGCTATTTGTCTTTTGGTCACAACTGCTTGTTTTAATGACAATTTATATCAATTTATTAAATTAATACAACTATAGTCGATTATATTATAATCTTGGATTCAATAATCCAGAAAATGTGATTATTCAGCATTTATTTATAACTGCATGACAAACTTAAAATGAAGCCAAGAATAACCACATTTTCTAGAAAAAAAGATACAAAAAGTAAACTGTTAAAATGATCAAACTGATCATTTCATTAGCACATTTTGTTTTCATATTATAAACTAATCAACAACCAAGGACAATCATTTTAAATTTCTATACAGAACAATAGGCCGATGTGTTTGGTTCTTACTCAGGTGTTAAAACAGAATTTGCATTTGACTGGTAGAGAAAAGGTGGGATTTTTGCTATCATCAATATAAGAGCACAAGATGGACTAGTAATACCAGTACTACTACTTGTTACTACAGGACAGTGATGATGGGTACTCATTCAGAAACAACCCCTGATAAGGTAAGTTATAACTCTTATTAGTTTCTTTTTTCCCCACTAAGTTTTCTGTATATTTTTGTCATATCCCCACAAGTCTACAGATACATTGGTTTTCAAATCATTTTAGGTGTAACTAAATCTATTTGAAGTCCTTATATTTCATTTAGGATTTATCAGTATTGGTTCCTTTTATTATTCTCATAAACTGGCCGTCTTTTCAAGGTATTGCAAAAAAACAAATAGAAGCATTTTGAATTAAAAAATTTTAAAGTCGAGATTATTTTTTTATGAATTGTCAGTAAAATATTTTGATTATTGAAAAAATAAAAATTCCCTAA